>MU280875.1:0-48227 GCA_022385605.1 Xylariaceae sp. FL0594
TGCGCGCGCGGCGGGTCCCCCGGCCGGCCGCCCCCCCCCCCCGCCGCCCCGCCCCCCCCCCCCCCCCCCCCCCCCCCCCCCCCCCCCCCCCCCCCCCCCCCAATAACCAACACGGTTGGTTGGTTCCTGCGCCGAGGTTGTTGGTTGAGATGGTGACATGTTTTTTTGTCCCCAAGGTAAGTAAGTACCAACCAAAAGTCAACAGTGTGACGACATCACGCTACAAACTGACAGAGCAGAGAGGATTTGGCAGCATGAGATCATCACGTCCATACACAGTAGAAGGCGGACGGGCCTCTCTTGATATGGTACGTGAACATTGCTCGTGTAAGCTCGAAAAAGAAGACGGGAGCCGACTGGTGAGAGAGATATCTACCTAAGGTTATTTTACCTATCTGAATCTTAAGGGCTGTCTGTCATGTCAACTTAGCCGTCGCAGGAGGTTAGATATATTGTACATATCTACGGTTACATACCAGTGCCTATGTCAACGGTTCCAGGTCGTAACCTAGCTGCAATGGTTGAGGGAAGATAGAAAATATGGACGTTCGTTAAGATCTTGGTATACTGAGGATATATATATATATATTTATCTTATGAGTCCCAGCAGTTGTAGGCTTATAATTAGGTATCTAGTTGACATCGCTACGACCGCTGCTTTTCCTGATGCCACTCGCCCACCAGGCGAACTCAAAACTAGAGTAAGTAGGCATCATGGGATCCTCATGGTATGTTAGGAACTCATATAATGAATGCCTATCCATTTAGCATCCCTATCTGCCCCTGATCTAGATAGCATAGCTTCTTATCTCCTACTTCTAAGGCTGAGACAAGGAAAAGGGACATATTTTCTCAAGACACAAACTGATTTTGAACAAAGCCGCATTGAATACAAAAGTGGCTCTACATACTAGATACGAATTGTAGCTGCCTCTTTTTCCTTTCCTTCTTTCTCGGGAAAACGAAGTCATAGGTTAAGCCGATGTCTTGCGTGGGTGCAGCCATAATGCGTATGTATCTTGATGTAGGTTAAGCAGTAACGGAGAGAAACGAGATTATGGTAAGAGGAGATGGATGTCCTGGGCCCTCGAATTCTTTAGCACTTCCTTTCTGACTTCATTGCCCAGCTCGCTATGTTAGATTAAATCTTGATAGAAATTATCATCATACTCAGTCCTTTCATGTGTGTTTTAAAACCTCTCGAATACGGCCAAGGCTAACCTAGCCAGTTCTTTGGCTGTAAAAGAGTCAACAGTCTAAGCAAGCGAGTAACCTAACTTACAACACTCACCCAAGGCATCATCACTCACACCCCGATTTTCTTATATCGTAGCTGTTTTTTTTCCCCTGGGGATCGCTAGAAATCCAACTCTCTGAACTTATCCAGGTTAGAATTGTTGAAAATCAGTTCACTAGATTGGATCCATCCCGTTGTCCTTCTGCACCTGACTACTTAGAGCCATCGTACTTGGTAGGGTAGAGATAGGTAAGTAAACAAGGACAGAAAGACGTGGCAGATAACCGCTCTGCATATGCACGCACGCATGCATGAATGTGTGCGTTTGACAGCGGCTAGTTACAGCTTTTTGACTGACTACTTACTTACCCAAGGAAAAGCTACCTACCTAACCTAGCTAATCGAGTAACGCGGTACGGGATAACGTCTCACCGGTCTCTGCTCGTTTGTTTTGTTTTGTTATGACACAACTAACTGGCTGTGAGCTCATGTATCTTCTTCTTGTTGCTCTTGGACTCTTGATGTGTAATGTAAAAAGCACCTCTTCTAAGGTTAATGTGCACCAGGTACATTCCCCAAGCCTAGATGGACTTTGACATGACGTTCGTTATGCTTTCACGCTCGCCTCCTTTATCTCATGTGCCAACCCATTAAATTCCAATGACGAAAAAACTCGACCATCTCCGTTCAAAGAGAGAAACAAACGTGCGGACACAATATTTTGATAATTGAAACAAGGGTGCAGTTCACTTTTTATACCACTTTGGCCCTTCTTCATTTCCTGGTGATTAGATTAAAGTATTATATTATTTATCAGGGCGGTTGGAAGAACGGTAACCCAACCGCTGTGTAAATTAGCTTTCTGATACTACATACTTGATTAATTATTACCTATCTAATCCCCTATACTGCTTCTCCAGTCACTCCTTTTCCCCTCACAAATCTATCTCCTGATGAGCCAAATCAAATCTAAAAGGGAAGAAAAAAACCCCCAGATCCATGAACAACAGGATGAGGAGTATCACAGTTGTGATATCTTATCCATCGAGTTCCTCTTCCTCTTCCCTTCCATTCCCTTTCCCCGATAAAAAAGGGGGGAAGAGAGAAAGAGAGAGAAGAGATAGAGTCTGGGGGAGAAAAACCCCGGATTTAATTCAATTAAGCCTTGTTGCCGGCGACGTCGCACTCGCCATTGTAGATGGTGGGAGCGACCGAGGTGCGGACGCCGATGAACTCGCAGCCGGGGAACTCGTGGGCCTGGTCCTCGTACGTGTTGTAGTACAGCTGGTACCAGGGCCCTTGCTCGAGGGAGTGGTCGGCGGCGCAGAGGATGAAGCCGTGGGCGATCTCGTTGGGCTCGTCGTGGTAGAGGCCGTAGGTGCCGTCCTGGGACGGGGCGGTGAGGAGCCACTGCTTCTCGACCGCGCCGGGCCAGGTCGTGGCGTTGGCGAAGCCGACCGTGTACCGGTGCGTGGTGCCGACCTCGTCGCGCTGGTTCAGGTAGCCCGTTGGGCCGAGGTCGTACAGCTGGTTGAACTGGTCGCGCGCCTGCGCGTACCAGCCGCCCTCGCGGAAGTTGCCGAGCAGCACGGGCGAGGCCGCATCGATGCCGACGTAGAAGCCGCCGGGCAGGTTGGGGTTCGCGCGCAGCTGCAGCGCACGATTGTCCGTCGCCGGGTTGTTGCTGATGACGGTGTAGACGAGCCCGTTGTGGCTGGTCGTGGTGCGCAGGTCCGCGGGGTAGTTGAACGGGCACGGGCTGCTGCTGGTGGCGGTGGCGGCCTTGGGCACGGCGGCGCCCATGGCGAGGCCGGCGAGAGAGGTGAGAGCGAAGGACTTCATTTTTTCTTTTCTGGTTGAGTGAATACCAAATGTGGTGAGAGTGTGTATGTTGCGATTGTTGATGTCTGAGGACACTGTATAGAACCTGTGATGAGTGAGGGCGTGATGCTATCTCAAGAGAGAAGTGTATAATGAAGGGAGCATCGTCCCTTTATATAGAACTGAAACGAGGTGACCTCGAATCTTATGCCTACAATGGTTTACATATGATATCATGTGTGAGTACATGGCTGGACATGCAGAACCCCACGATGCCGAGCTCAGAGTGGAGGAGGAGGAAAGCGGATAGCGTCAGCCATCGGGGCGCAGAGAGACCTCGTATTCAGAACCTGGCTTCTTTAACACTCGACTCTAACCCCAACGCGGGGAATAAACTGAGGATCGGCACTGCTTTGGATAGCCTGGCAGGCCCGGAATCTGCATGGAAGCTCAGCTGGGTTCCGTGTTTTCCTTAGCTCTGAACATGGGTATGGTTCGGGAAGGATCTCATTGCCGTGCAAACCATGTTCGATCTTCAAGTATGTTGGGTTGAGTTCATTACGGAACCTTGTCGTCTCGTAACATACAAGGCGCATTTTCGGTCGGCTAGCCAGCCAATTTACATATTTGTCTAAGCGCGCATGTATACGGGATGGTATACCGCTCCTCTCCTGCCTTCAGAGTTCAGACATAGCTTCGGTACCTTTTGCGGGATTCCCGTGCTGTATGGGTCTGGGCAGAGAGTAAAGCGATGCGATGCCTCAGCAACGTGCAGTTCGTATTGACGCTGGCAGTAAGCAAAGAAGGCGAAGAAATTCCATCCCACATATCCCGCTAGACAGATTCCTCGTTTTCTTCTCTTTTCTTTTTTTTTCGCTTCTTCTAGTTTCGAGACCATAACCACGAGCATGACCCTCGTGGCAGAAGAAGTGGGTTGACTGACCATCGGCGTCTGCACACACCATGCACTAGCTCGACGTCTATGCCAAATTCACATCTTCGAGGCGGTATGATTAGGTACGCGAGTGAGTGTTAATAATCCGATGTCTTACGATAAAAACCCAAATAGATAGATATTTTCGGAAAAGGCGATTTCCTCTGTAGTCTAGACAAGTGGGAGTCCTTGGTCAACAGGCACTAAAGTGCTGACTGAGCTGACAAAGGTCAAAAGAATTGTCAACTTAACCTTATGTTCAAGCTTATATGTATGTGCCCTGCATAAGACTTGTGGGTAACAATTGGCACGTTACATACCATGATTCTGCCTGTCACGTGCAATGATAGATTTCTCGAGTGGAAGTCACGTTGATGCCCTCACACGCCAAGTCTGAAGAAAGGTTCTTGCATCCCCCATCCTGATTCTATTAAATGTTTTCTGGTTTGTGAGTCAGGTTCAACCGCTGTCAGTCATTAGGTTAACCTGGTACTTGCCCATCTACGTTTGCACATGCATCTGACATTCCCGCCTTTACTGTTCGAATCGGAACCTTCCTACCAACTCAACACGCAGCTAAGTAGAGATATAAACAAAAGAGATCAATCATGTCACCCACAGGGAACAGCCGCAGTGTCGCTGAAATGATGTATTCATAGAACTGACCGAGAATACTCAAAGTTCGTTATAAACCTTTGTACAGAGAAATCAGATGAGAAATATCAAACCGCTATGCCCCCCAAACCCAAGGGGCGTTGAATATGCAACTTTCAACTCCCCCGAAAAACGCCGGCCCCATTCATTCTCTTTATATTAGGTTCGTAAAATGCAACAAATCAATTCTGTACGTCACGTGGGGGGTATCAAGTCTCGTGTGCAGAGATGGCACTGTTCGGTCGGTGTTGCCGTTTTCAAACCATATTGCTGTTGTCGAAGCGATTCAGATGGCTGGCCTCCGAGTATTGCGTGATCCTGTGGGCTGGATGCAGGGCAGGAGGAGGACGGGGCATGCCGGGCACGATGGGGCTGTGTTGGGAGTCGACTGACGCGATGGACTTGTTATCGCCGTAATGGTTCATCGGCGGCAAGTGGTCATCATAGTCCTCCTCCATAGGAGGCTCCGTGGGAGGAATGATGGGTCCACTAATCTTGGGCTTGCGGACGCTGTTTGCCCGACTGGGGTAGTCGTCATAGATATGGTGGGGTTGGGCAGTGGCGCCGGCCGAGCGGATTGCTCGAGCACGGGTCGCCCCGCTTCTGAAGGCGAGGGAGGCGACGATGTTGATGAAGCCAAAGGCGAGGGAGATGATGCCAGCGCCGATGATGACCTGGGCGACCTGGGACGGCACGCTGCTCTCCGTATAGAGGCTGGTGTTGAGGCCGCCGAGCAGATGACAGCCGATGAGGCCCATGATGGCGCCGAGGCCGGTGAAGCCCTTCTCGGACGCGAGCATCGGCCATGATGCCTCGATGAACTGTTGGCCCTTCTTCCAGGCGCCGATCTCGGTGAAGATGAGAAGGCCTGCAAAGAAGAAGACGAGCGCGTGGACGACATCGGCGAAGAACTGGAAGCCGTTGGGCAACTTGGCGAAGATGAGCATGAGCACCGAAGCGGTCATGACGGCCAGCAGGACGGCGACGTTGCAGAAGCGGATGACCTGCAAGACGATGTAGGCGTGGCCCTGAAGCCGGGGGGATTTCTTCATTCCGAACATGCTGAGGAACCTGGAGATGTTCAACTCTGTGGGATCTCTGTCGCGACGTTTCTTGTCAGTGGCGCGTTTGGGTGCCATGGTGGATGCACGCGAATGGTCTGAAGGCCTTTGTATGATTTATTATGATATGAAGATGTGTACGAACGTTTAAACTGCCTGCAGTGGAAGTCGGGTACTGTGTGCTCCGCGAAGCGAAGTCGGTCCAAGTTTGTTGTTGTTGTCCGCTTGGGAACGAAATAAAAATATAAAAAGAATCTGACTAGCAGATTACAAGTCCACGGGGAAAGGAACGGAAAGGAGTGAATGCGAGTCGGCAGTCCGAGAGTCAGAAAATCGAAGGTGACTTTCCCTGTTGGGACAGGCGAAAGGTATTTGTGACTGAGAAGTAACAGAAATTTGTGTATGAAAGAAGACGTGAACAATGTATGTCGGTCAACGGGGTGGTGCCCTTTGCGTCTCTGTGCGCTGTCAATCGAATTGTTGCCCGGCAAGGACTATGCTGTTAAAAGGACGAGGTAGTGTGGGTTGAAAGAAAAACTTAAGCCACCAAATCACCAAGGCCTCAGTCGGGCAGAGGACAAGGGATCGATTTTCACTGGCAGCTCTAGAGCTGTGTAGGAGTATGTAACAAAGGAAATGGAAGTGCTTTGTAAAAGAAAGAAAGTTAGTTGACGCAGGTTGGCAGCGACACTTAATATAAACTGTCAAAGACACAAGTGACAAAGAACTGCCTTTCTGTGACTCGGGCTCATTCAAAACAGGGCCGTTGTTGTTGTTGACCGTTCTGACAGGCCCAGAGACCAAAAGAGCTAACCTAACCTTACCTGAATGTTTCGCATTGAGAGGAACAAGTGCGTTCAATGAGAGCCAATCGATCCAGTCGGGCGCGAATGATCTCAATACACTCCCATATCATTATCCTACTGACCCTGGTACCCGAGTCCCCTCGACCTGGAGGGGGAAAGGAAGGAATGCATGGGCCGTCAAAACCGGCCGAGGGGCCTTTGCCCGCGTGTTGAATGGTCTTCCGGCCCTAGGCATCGATCCAACCCAAGCCGAGCGCGTATCACCAGTCGTGACGATCCACGTATCACGATGCCGTGACAGGACTACTGCTGAATTACAACTGTACAGTCAGGTACCTTCGATAGTATGACCTACCATTTCTACCGAGCCAGCATAACAGGTAGACTGCGTTTATTCACCGGTGCCTGACTGATTAATAGACTTACATACTCAGTAAATTAAATAATTATGTGCATACATAGTTAGTAACCTAGGCGCATACTGTTGGAATAACCCACAACAAAGAGAACATTGAAAATAAATCGCCTGTAACTGTCAAAGTATTTGACCAATGGTTAGTCTCGATGCAGTTGAAGGTGTCGGGGGATTAGACGTGGGAATGATTGGCTGTAAAGCAACCGGCTTTGTTTCAGTCTGCCCTCTTTGGTAGTCGCGCGACCAACAAACCCCCATTTACAGAACGGCATCTCAGGTACACATCATATCCTGCAGCAAGTCTGGAACCAGTAAATACGTGATCCGTCCTATGAAATCGACCCAGAATATCAATAGGCATAGATGTCAAACTGCTTACATAATTCAACCTTGGATTGCTACCCAATATCAATGTTCCAAAGTTCAGACCGGTCTGACATGGAGACATAGATACAGCATAGCGTAGGATGACACTTCTGCATGAGAATAAGTGACTCGATGGCAATGACGCCTTGAACTCTACGCAACGATGCCACATTCCAGAGAAAAATTGGAAGTGTTATGTACGGCATACAGCAGTATTGATGGCATGTACAACTTGGAAGGTACATACATGTAGAGTTGAGGAAAAACTTGAAGAAGGTGCAGGTGTACCGTGTAGACTACAGTACTTGCCAGGTTAAGTAATCGAGAAATGAAAGGATGTTCACGACCTGGCAGGTCTCAGCGCGGGAAGCGTGATTCAGCCCCAGTGTCAGGCAATTTTATTGGTCACGAATTGTCAACAGATCCGACAGCAACCGCTGTGTCCACTGTCCATTACAGGCCCCCTCAGACTAGAGAGCTCTGTGGATCCGGGCCTGAGTTCTAGGGCTCCGCACAGAGTCGAATTGAGGCATTTAATTGGCTACGAAGGAACCGCCTTTCCCTTTCGACAGTAGAATCCCATAGATGATTTTCCCTCCCGCATCGTCAAACGATCTTCCCTATTTAATCAACCCACACCTCCCCGTCCGTACAAAGACAAACAATCTGAGCAACCGCGAGACGCTTCCATCGCACGTTTGATCAAGCGCCCTCCTCTAGCGCCCGCCAAAAACATCTTTCCCGCTTACGCAGGCCAGGCCAGGTCAAGGTCGTCGCTCTCACGCTCCACAACCCGCCGCCGCTCTTCACCTCGGTTTCCTTTTTCGTTTCCTTTTCGTTCGTCGTCCGGTTCTAAAAATGGCACGCGGTAATCAGCGCGAGAAGGCGCGCGAGAAGAACCTCAAGGCGCAGGCCGCTCAGGTAAGAGATACAAAGAAAAGAAATCGCGCTTTCGTAGTAACGGCGCCCTTCCCGATCCATCGCCGTCCAGATCCCCATGCCCGCCCAATTGGCCATTGACATGCTCTAGTCTTACCTTGGCGAGAGAGGCGCGCACATCTACCTTCCAGAAGGGATAACCAGAGTAGTCCAGGGCCAAAGCTGGATTGGAACGTCCGATTGCCCTTGAAGGACCTATCTCGCCTGTGCGGTTGAAGGAAGCCCCGTACGAGAGATCATTCGCCCCTACTGTCAGGTAGATGAGCCTGTCAACTGGGAGCTGGACTCCCTAGGCCACTGGGTGTTGAGAAACCCTTGGGCAACTCTGTCTCATAAGGTGCCTCGTAGTTCGGCGGCATAGATCAAGTAGCCAGACAACTCGGCATAGGGTCTATGGATCGATGTCCTTTCTTCAAAGAGCAAACCACGGATTGGATCGAACTGAACTGGAACCGGAACCGGACTATGAACTGACTTCTACTCTTGTGACATGAACAGAAATCCAAGACTACCAAGACCGGTTCGGAGATGCAGCGCGACAAGGAGGCCCTCGCCGAGTTGATGCGGAAGAAGCAGGAAGCTGGTAAGTCCATACTCTGCCGCAACCCCCAATCCCTCTTCCTGTTCAGTTGTTTCTTCCTGTAAATACACATACCACACGCGCGGTTACGAAGAAAGCCCGTTTCTGACATGTGAACCTTGGACAACAGCCAACGCGAAGAAAGCCGCGGCAGCGGCAGGCGACCCAGCTGCGAAGAAGAAGTAAACCGTTCGCGTGTGCGAATAAGGTGCACCTACCTACCCACGTAGCTTAGGTAGCCTCAAGACGGGACCCCTTCCTACGCCCAATACCCTACCCCGCGGAAGCGACTTGAATAATCGGATGATCCTAGAACATCCACACACTAATGAGAGAGGGTCCATTCAGTGTTCAGGAGTGTCGAATAACAACTCTCAGGGTCGTTGAACCTCAGCTCCAACACCTGTAGCATACATCACACGGTGTTGGAAACCGACGGCTCAGACGGGGAAAGGGAGGCGAAAAGGGGTTGGGGGTTGCCCTGTTTGCAAGAGACTCCCACAGTCTGGCGCAAGGCGAAGGGCTGGGGCCATTTTTTTCTTCCATTTAGACGATACGATACAGTACACACGTTGGATGAGGCCTATTAACCATTCTGCTTGGGCGGCATCATACTCATAAGGGGCAAGGCGCGAATTGGAGTTTTTCGAGATAAAGTCCTTTCTGCAGGATGGACATATCAATATATAATATATATTACGTTGCATTGCACTGTCATTGCCACATTTTGTCCCCTCTTTTGTGTCAGACACATTCGTCTGGGTTTTATTAGGGGGTCTCACCTGAGTACAGGGTCAGGAGGCATGCGACGGTGAAATTGTCACAGCTTGGTTTCTGTGTTTTGTATCCAACTCCCGGCCCCTCCGCCCCCTTTGTTTTATTTATCTGGCATACAATATAGAGGAAAAGAGGCACTGCAATCAAGGACCGGACAAGGAAAAGATATAGGTATGTGGTATGTATGCCTAAGGTTACTAAATCCAGTCGTGTTAAAAATGCAAGACTGGGTAGGTAATGTATATGTCTCATTTGCACCCTTAATCCTAGCTACATAAAAAAATACCAACAAATAACCAAATAATAGAAAACAGTAATGATAAAAACTCCCCTTGTCCCTGATATTTTTTCCTCCCGCAATGGCCGTCCTGTGCCAGGTCTTTGAACGTCGAGATGTTAAAAATGCCCGACAAATACTCATGCGTTAGGATAAGTGAAATGAAAACAAAACCGCGAGGTTTTGGTGTTGCTGTGGTAATGAATAAATAAATAAAGTATACATACATACATTCCCCGATATGATCAACTCTTACCCGCCTTCTGGCTGCGGTGCAGGTTAGGTAAGTACCTACTTAGCCCTCGCGGCCTTTAGGTAAGTAGGTAGTCATCCATCTCCTTCGAATTGTTACAATCAGCAAATCTCTCGGATTTTCTTTTTAGGTTAGATAGCTTCGGCCAAGTTGAGCGGCATCGAGCCTGTTATCATTAGTTAAGTACTTTGACTTTGCCAGAGTTTGTTTGGTTTTAGAAAAACAGAGAGGGATGGGATGGGATGAGATGGAGGTATGGAAAGGAGGAGGAGAGAAAGAATAGGCAAAAAAAAAAAATAAATAAACATAAACATACCAGGGAAACCGCCAAACTTGCCAACGCCCTGGGCATTGACGTCAGGGAAGCTGCCGGGGGCGCAGACGACGGCGCATACGCAGGCGCCATCTACGACGGTGCCAGTGCCCGTCTGGATGGCACCGGAGGCAGCCGCGGTCTCAGAGGCGGCGCCGCCGTTGGCAACTCCGGTAGGGGGAGGGGCAGCGGCGGAGGACTGGCTCTGCTGGCCGGCGCCGGCGCTAACGGTGGCGTTGCCGCCGGTGAGGGCGCTCCCGGCGCCCTGGCCCTTCTGCTCGATGGCCAGGGATTGGAACAGGGCCTGCGTCTTCACGGCGGTGGGGTTGATGGAGAAGACCATGCCCTTGCCGCAATGGCCGGCCTGGGCACAGTAGAACCCTGTTTTTGCAAAGATGGCGCGTGTTAGTCGGGTTCATACATACAGTACTTCAGGGCCTGGGACATTTATTTGGTTTTTGCTTTACATTTGGGCTTCGTGTCCATGACCTGTATGGCAACCTGCGGGGGAGGAACGACAGCATTGTCCTTGTTGGGCTGGAATCCCGAGTCCCAGCCGTCGGGCATGCGATCACAGGGGGTGTCGAAGCTGGACTGCGTCACCGTGTGGTTCGCGGCCATGAAGGTGAAGACTACCATGTCGCCGACGGCCGCCTGGACCTCGGAGGGCTGGTATGTGAGCCCGCCGGCGCCGCCGACGACGACGCTGTGCGTGGCGCCTGTGCCGGCCACGACACTCGTTGCGCCAGCAGGAACAGTGGCGGTCCCGACTACGGTATCTGACGCGCCGGCAGTGATTGTCTGCGTGACCGTCGACGCCGGGTTGAGTGTTGTCGTCGCAGCTTTGTTGCCGGGGTTCACCCACACTAATATGATCTCGGTCGTGCCGGCGGCGACGCTCACGGCATTACCGCCTCCCAGAGCGAATAATGGGTCCCCCGGCTTGCTGTTCCGCGCCTCGACTGGGTAGGTATTCTGGATGACCTTGGACATGGCCAGGGGGGCCATGGCCAGAGAGAGAGTTGCTAAGCACTTCATGGCGGATAATCCGAGGCGGTATGAAGGCGAGAAAGAAAGTGTTCCCCGTCAAGAGGCGACACAGGATGTAGATCTAAACAAAAGAAGTACCCTCGAAAGCGAGCCGGAGGATGGGGGGTCCGATCTGGCAATTAGAGAGGCGCGTTGGAAAAATATCGAGATCCTGCTCGTGCACGAAGTGAAAGGATAAACGATCGGGGAGAGAGATTAGAAGAAAAAAGAGAGAACGGAACAAGCGGTTGGTATTGTCTAAAGAAGAAGAGAAAGCAGAAACATCCAGGCGACGGAAGAGGGACGTTCCATGGCTTAAATTCAACTTGAACGTCCGAGAACATCATATCCAGAGGCAGGGACCCCTTGTCCCCATCCCATGTGTTGTTGTCGAGGAGGAACTAATGGGCTGATTCTCGAAACAATTCCAGGGACTTGTTCCAGCGAAAGCCAGGACAGAATCCTGAGCAAGAACCCCTGTCAGCGAAAAAAGGCGTGCTCTAGACCTGAATCCTGGATCGATATAGCGACATGAGAAAGGGCTATCTCTAAATACAGCTATATCTGTCAAGATTAGGTTGCGGCTCCCAGTTTCAGTGTTGTGATTACCTCCAGAATCCGGAGTCTCAGGGGTCTCAGGGGTACTTGTGACGGGAGTCGTTTGGGTCGTGTTTTGCCTTGTCGCTTAAAGCATTGGAGTTCCGACTTACCTTAGTCATACATAGGGATTCCTCCGGAGGACTGTTCAAATCTGATTGGCGAGCCATATCTCTTTCGCGATGACCTAAGAAACTGGTAAGTATATCCTATGTATTGGGGAATTAAGATTCTAGCAGCACTTCTCTTCAATCTACGTATGGCGACATGCTTCTTGATGGATCATCTGAAAGAGGTATTGATTAGATCTTTGATGTGCATATGGTGACAGGAGGATAGGGGTGAGCTCTGACATTGCGCTAGCTCGATCCATTCTAGCGCCAGTTTCCGATACCTAAATTTACCTGGTAACAATTTGAAGATTGAAAACGTCCATCCTTCCATCAGAATAGCTCCCCTGAATCAATATAACTCCAGGTGTTCAGTACGATTCTCAGCACGACTGGCTATGATATTATATGTGCTGAAGTATATATTAGTATTTAAATCACGCGGTTGGCGGCCGCCCTATGTACATGTAGTTATGGTGCGACGATGACTACACTAAGTAGAACAATTCAGGGACAGAGATGACCCGGCATTTACAATTCATCAAGCTTACTGACTAGGACGCATAAACTTACATCTTGTAGGCAACAAAAGAGGATGACTGCAGGTAATGTTCAGGCATGCTGCAGTAGCTGGCAGGATGGCTAACACCGGGGCTCGCCGGCATTATTGTGAAGCATGTATGATATATGTTATCAGCCTTTGTCACTGGCAAGAATTGCTGTTGGAGGGCCTTACAGATAGTGCAGTGGTTGGGCGATGCTGTAGGACGAGGCTGACCAAGAATTCTGCAATGAGACCGAGAGCTCAACCCCTCCCTGCCTTGCTCCAAATTCCTCTGTATGGGATGCCCAGTTCTGATACAGGCATTGCCGTAACCCTGATGGATCCTGCAAGGGTAATGTCACCAAGTTGGAATAGGTATATAACATCAAACGTTCCATGCCCATGTCATTTCCACACCTACTGAAGTCGTCCGTAGACGGATTAAATCGGTGTCTCGACTAGCTAGGTTGATCATTTCTGTTCCGAAACGGTTTGATTTTGTGACGAATCGCGTTGTCCCTCGTAGAGTCCTGTGTAATAGCCAGCGTAATACCAGGACATGAGGAGTCGTTTGAGTCCTTCGTCACGTACTACAACAAGTCAGTCAGGATAGGTTCAATGAAAGTCGAGAAACTTTTAGAGTCGGATTTTTGAAAACATGCGACAGATATGCGATTCGACTCGGCGAGCTTCCACGCATCACTTACCCGTACCGAGTATACCCTCGGGAGCTGGCGCGCTGGGCAGACGCGGCCGGCTTTGCTGCCTCGACGTATTATTTGTCTCCTGCACGTCGTTCTGTATCTCATTAGAATTCTCACCAACCGGGATCTTTTCAGGAGCCGAAAGCAAGGATGAACTCACGTTGCTATCCTGCTTTATTTCGGAAGCTGTTTCGACGACTTCAACGTCTGGAGACTCGTCCATCTCATCCTTGTCGTGCTTGGCATCTAAAATTCTAGATCTATCATCTCTATAACCACGTGATTAGCGTTTTGGACAGACAGAAGCGGAGAGAAAGGACTTGATTCGTAAATACCCTGGAGTGGCGCCCTCCTCCTTCTCAGCCTGGGAGAGTAGATCGTTCACATTTCCGCCATTTATATGAATACTATGATATTTCTGCGAAATGATCAGCTCTCACAGTCAACCTGGAGGCCGAGAAAGCGCGGGAGTCGTTCACACCTTGTACTCTTCCAGCGCCTCGTCCCACGAACTTATCAACGCAGAGTCGTCCCAGATCTCGCTATGAGACAACTGCCGCTCTCCTGTAGCCATTGCACGCGGTGGATGAGCGTGGGAATCTGCTATGCGATAACCGTAGCTCAAGCTGCCTACTGCAGGTACGACTAGGCAGATGCGATGTGCGATGGATGGATGTACAGTATTGAGAGAGGATGGAGATAAGACAACTGGATCGGCGGAAGCAAAAAGGAGTTCTTCAACATAAAGTAGATCGTCCGTAATAAGAACAATATAAATCCCAACTCAATGATCACCCAAAAGCACTGGCAACCTAAGCTGTTCATATGTTTAGATCACGAACATTAACTGTGTAAATGAGTGAACAGTTACAAGTGCTTTTGACATGGGACTAACCTAACCTACCTAGGATTAGGTAGTCCAAAATACACACACTATTTTAGGTTATGTTACCAACCTTGTTAGGTAATACCGTGTACACTGTACACTAGGTTAGGTACATACATGTGGAGTAGGGGTCTAGATACTCTCACCGCCAAAATTTCAGTGGCAGAAAACGCAAATCCGAACCAAGCCAAACTTCGCTGGACATTCGAGTTGATTATCGTATCCTGAGGTAGACACCACTTATAATTGAAAATGGTAGAGCTACGCGCGAGAAAGCCTTCGGCTGCCAAAGCCACTACGACAACAAAAGCGCCGAGCAAGCGGAAAGGTAAGCTTTTCCTGCAGCCATCTCGCAGCTCTCTCCGCTAACCGAGTCTTCACAGCTGCTCCCACCGAGGATGTATCTGCCAGTGCGCCGAAGAAGGTGAAAGAAGACACGCAAGCGAAAAAGACAAAACGATCAGATTCTGTGTCCAAGAGCAAGAACGAGAGCAAGAGCAAGAAACAGAAACCCACCCCAGTTGACGATGCCAGCGACGAAAGCGAAAGCGAACAGGAGAAGGAGCAAAATGCCGAAGGCGAAAAGGAAGCACGAGCCTTGGCCAAGATAGTCGACAGCGACGCTGAAAAAGAAGATGAAGAGGGCGACGATGTCAGCGACGATGAGGATGGCAAAGACCTCGAACTGCCCAAGGTTCCGGAGAAGACCACAAAGCCTTCTGAGTCCAGTGAAAGCGAACCGGGCGTCGTATATGTATGCTTCGAAGTGTGTCGCAACATTAAAGCTTGCAACTACTGACACCGAACAGATCGGCCGGATTCCCCGTGGCTTTTATGAGCACCAGATGCGAGAATACTTCTCACAGTTTGGTCAAGTGAATAGACTCAGGATGTCTAGAAATAAAGCAACGGGTCGATCTAAGCATTTCGCCGTACGTGCAGACACTCTGCGCCCTCTCCCGCCCTCCCTCCTACGCAATATCGCAGTTGCTATTCTGGTTCTTCCACCTGCTAACGCTTCGCCCTCACAGTTCATCGAGTTTGCTGAACATGGCGTAGCCGAGATTGTTGCGAAAACTATGGTATGACAACCCCTATCCTACATATCTTACAATATCTGACGCGAGACACCAGGACAACTACCTTCTCGCTGGCCACATCTTGAAAGTCAAGATGGTGCCAAAATCGCAAATACACGAGAAGCTCTGGATCGGCGCGAACAAGCGCTTCAAGAAGGTCCCCTGGAATAAGATGGCAGGAAACAGACTGAAGAAGCCCCTGACCGAGTCCGGCTGGACGGCGAGAATCTCAAAGGAGGAGCAAAAGCGGAAGGAACGGGCCAAGAAGCTGTCGGAGCTCGGCTACGAGTTCGAGGCGCCCAAGCTCAAGACCATTGAGGATCTGAAGGAGACACCCGCTGCTATCGAAGCTGCTGAGGACGAGAACCCCAAAGCTATCGAGGCCGCGCCAACAGCAGCAGCGGTAGAGGAAAAACCGACCAAAGAGACGCAACCCGCAAAGAAGGCTGCCAAGAGTGACAAAAAGGCGGCCGCCACAAAGTCAAGCAAGAAGGTGAAGAAGGGAAAGAAGGCATCGTCATAGAAAGGATACCATTGGGAACGGCGTTCACCACAACTTGAGTTTATAATGAAATATTTTGGTTCTGTCCGACTCTGATGACACGGATTTGCTACACTGCAAACCTCTAGAATCTGTTCTTGAGACTAACGTGAAATTGCAGTATCTCATCTGCTGATCTCTCCCTATAATCCTAATTGATCGCGATTAGGCCAAGGCCTCGCAAATTCTATGATTAATTCCCGATATGAAATCAAGCCTTCCAGAATGGTGAGATGTATGCACATAGCGAACCCACAATGCTACTAAAATCGAGCAAAGGTGAGATTATAAAGGCAAGTTATCGTTCTGCTTCGACCTGGAACCAAATGAACGGGCCAGGCAACTGCACTACAAGGGTATTGCAGTCAGACCGATTCTTTTACATAGGTTCCAGAGAAGGGAAATATGTGAAGAAGAGAAAAGAAGTCATGACTTTGTGGTGGATTGAGATTTGGAGATTTATCTAACCTAGCTTAGCCGCTTTGGCCAATCACATAGGGCTACTCTGCCTAATCTCGGCGCTGCCTTGTCAGTACAAGTGCTGAAGTACAGTATGCGAACGCCATACCTACAGTAGAGAATAGCACTTCGAGTCGATGGTTGTTCCCTGTAAATAAGCCTGGTGTAAGTAATAAGTCTCTGGTCTGGAACGCTTTCAAGCCGCCGATTGTATCGTGTCAATACAGTCAAGTCTGATATTTCGCAACCTGTCCGAAATGCGCAACTGCCATCAACACCCATAACATCCATAACACAAGGTTATGATCTACACGGCTGTCCAATGCCCTCTTGAACCATTAATATACACTTCATCGTGTATGGACTTGACCATGTCGCCTACGGAGCCGCCCCAGCAGACCAATTCAAGTTAGTTACCTGATTGAGGACACGTTTGACAGACCCTCTGCACCTCCTGCAGACTTGACCACTGACAGTACGTGTTAGCACCAAAGAAGAAGAACAACAAGAAGAAAAAGAACGCTGGCAAACCTAAACCTGTTGAAGATGGCGCCAAGCCCACAGCGTCGAATCAGAACGGGGAGACCCACGAAGACGACGGCGACCAATCCGGTGACAACGAGGAGTCAACGGTAGTCGCAACTACAGTATGTAGTGAACAGATAGACCCCTTTTTAAAGATCCTGGCTTTCCTAACAGCACAAAATAGGAGACGGAAAAGGGCCACGAGAATGGACATGCCGTTCCGTCCTCGGCCAATGGACATCCTCGCGAACCACCCAGCCCCCAAACCGCAGAAACCATACCGTCAGACCCCGGCACGACAGCTAGATTGCACGTCATGTCCGAAGAAAACGAGGCGCTCAAGGCAGAGGTGGAAGAGCTTAAGAAACAGCTCGAAAAATCGAAAAGTACACATATAGAAGAGACGGCGCAGCTCAAATCCGAATTGGAAGAGGTAGAAGCGGCCAAGGAGCATGCAGAGGAGCAGTACCAAACCCTGCTTGGCCGAGTCGAGAAGATCAAAGAGAGCGTCGGCAACAGGTTGGCGCGAGGCAAAGAAGAGTTAGAGGAAGCAAACCAGCGCATAGAGGAGCTCGAGGCGCAAAATGAGGATCTTCAGAAAGCTGCCCAAGGCTTCCAAGAAGAGATGGAAGGGTTGAGGGTCGAGTTACAAGACGCCACGAGAGAACTGTCGAGCCTGCGCAGCCGGAACAATCTGTCTCAACAAAACTCGCTAAAAGAGAAAGAAGACATGGCACGCCAGATCCAACACCTCAGGGAAGAAGCCGAGGCAGCCAAGGACGCCATGGGCGACTGGGAGGTCCTCGCAATGGAGGAGCGCTCGATTAGAGAGAGCCTAGCCGAGAAAGCTAGCGCACTCGAGGAGCAGCTGGAGAGCTTGAGGGAGAGTTTCGAGCGAGCGGCGTCGGAGCGAGACATGCAGTCACAAGCAGTCGATAACTTGCAAAGGGCGCTCCAAGAAATCCAGGAGGCTCGCAGAAAGGAATTGCGGGAAATGGTAGAGACGTCGGAAGAGCAGCTCCAAGCGATGAAGAAACTTGTGCAAGAAGCGGACGCCAGGGCTTCGGAAGCCGAAACGGCCAGGGCGTCCCTGCAGAAAGAGCTCGAGCGCACAGCGCCGTTCGAAAAAGAAGTAAAAGAAAAGAATCTCCTGATTGGGAAATTGCGCCATGAGGCTATCGTCCTCAACGACCATTTGACAAAAGCCCTTCGCTACATCAAAAAGGCGAGGCCCGAAGACAACATTGACAGGTTCGTCTTCAGTTCGAAACACCAGTGACTATTAAAGCTCGAGTACTGACCGTTGCGCAGACAAATCGTTACGAACCACTTCCTCCATTTCCTTACGCTGGACCGGTCCGACCCCAAGAAGTTCCAGATTCTTCAGATCATCGCCGGGTTATTAAACTGGACGGACGAGCAGCGGGAACAGGCCGGGCTGGCGCGACCGGGGACTTCTAGCAACACTCTCAGGCTCCCGACATCTCCCTTCCACCGGACGCCCAGTACGCCGTCGCTCAACACGGAGTTCTTCTCGGAACCCACCCCGACATCGGCGCACAAGGAGTCGCTCGCCGATCTCTGGGCGGGATTCCTGGAACGGAGCGTCGACGAAGCATCGCATGGCGCACCAACGAGGAAAGCCAGTACATCGAGCACAGCTACGGGTACAAGACCAGATGCCCGGGGCGGCTGAAAACCATGCTCTATGATTGTGTTTGTTTATGATTCCCCTCATGATGACCGGAGCATGTCTTGCATACGTATTTTTATCTCCCTTCGGCATACCCAACTACAATGTAAACGAGATTTTACTTTCCAGAACGAAAAAAGACTTGAAGCATTCACCACGGCGTTTCGGGGCAAGCCAGACTGGATTGGACTGGGCCGGGGCTTTTTTGGGGCAAGTCATGAAACAGCCCGGGGAGATGTGTTGCTTCTTTCATCCCCCTTCGATGTCCCCTCCGATGTATTGATCTATTGCATGTTTGAATAAATACTGTTTCTCTTTCCGTCTTATTTCTGTTTCTTTCTCCTCGGGCAATATCTCAGGCATCGAATGAAATCTTATACACGCATGCAGATAATCACGCGATTACACATGTCCAAAGCATACCTCCAAACTTCATCTGGAGGACGGGACATGTTGCCAGAAGTTGGTTCCGTGGCAAAGCAAGCCTTGGTCTCAAGAGAAAAATACACACAAGGCGCAAAGATGAGATGTTTTGTTCCCCTGTGCTGAGCGAGGAAGGATTGTACCACGGTTGATACCTTTGATCAGCAGTATAGCAACGACACGCCTGGAATGAGAATCAGGTGGTTGTATTAGTTCTTATGAAAGCATTGCCACCATCGTCATTTCGTCACTTCGGATAAAAATCAATGTGACTATGAGTGTGATAAAAACGCTGTATAATGAAGAGTCTATAAAAACCATGGTATTCTCCAAACGATACTGCACGGGCATGGGCAAAGCGCTAATGTTTAAAGTGTTTTAACTGATAATGGATATTGAGTAACGCCGAGCGGATTTCCCGCGATTCCAAAGCTACCTATCGAGCCACAAGACTGTCACCGGGGGATACATGAAACAAAAAACAAAAAAGGGGGGTTTTCTCCCTACCCAACCGTCGTTTCAGACACGGGACGAGGAAACATGTTGAGCGCGTAGTTCTCGGCGTCCCTCGATATCTCCTGTATATTGATACGGTTTGCAAGGGCATCCTTGACGCCCTCGACGACCTCCCTCTCCTCCATGACCTCGCGCATGAGGCGGCCCTCGTGCCGCCAGTAGGCGGACGTCCTGTCCCTCAGGCCTTCGTCCCTCAGGCTCGTGTTCTTGACTATGCCGACGGCGCTCAGCCTGCTCTTGGTGACGGCCAGGAGGTTGCGCGTGACGGCCTCGACGCGGGCGGCGGGGTCGGGCGGGCTGGCGAAGAGGCGGTTGGTAGCCGAGACGTAAATCAGCGCGGCGACGGCGAGGTCGAGGACGGCGAGGGCGACGAGGCGGAGCGCGCGCGAGGACCAGAAGAACATGTCGAGCTCGCTCAGGCGCGTGGCGCGCGCGTTGGCCCCGTGGTTGTACGTGCTCGTGGCGTAGACGTCGAGCGCGGCCAGCGCGGCGGCAGAGACGGCGGCGCTGGACCGCCACGCCGCCGCCTCCTTGCCCGCGACCGTGGCCGAGGTGGCGAGGCTGAGGACGACGAGGTTGAGCAGGTGCGGCGCCGCGATCGAAGGCAGGGCGTAGTACAGGTACGTCTTGGGCTCCTCCGACAGGCAGAAGGGGCAGCTGGCCAGCACGTCCGGGCCGAACTGCAGGTACAGCAGCCGGGACTCGAGGTTGACGAACTTGTGGCGCAGGGCGCCGTCGCTCGCCGTCAGCGGCCGGATCGACGCCAGGCGGTTGAAGAGCACCTCGGTCGGGATCTGCAGCCGCGAGTTCGTCACGGCGAACACGTTCTCGGGCGCGAAGAAGGGGAGCGAGAGCGCGAAGAAGGTCAGGGCGATCGAGCACAGCATCGACACGGCGCGCACGCTCGACAAGGGAAGAGGTCGGACCGGCTGGCTGGACGCTTGGCTAGACGCCCGAAGCTGGCGGTAGTACCCTATCGCCTTGGGGAGCAGGATAGGACCGAAAAAGATGACGAGGGACCTAACGCTGTTGTCGTCGGAAACAGAGGACAAAGTTAGTTGATCTGCCCGTGTGACTTCTTCAAGTTCTCTCTCCGTCTCTCGCATGTGATGCCCCGTGCTTGGTTATACTTACGTGCCCCAGGATATGGAAACCATGGTGAGTGTACTATCTTGTTCGCATTATATCACGTAGCTTTACTAGCATGAGAAGGACTGTCCGGCCGCTTTTGTCGAAAAACGTTGCAATGATCTGGGCTTTATGACTGTCCAATTATCACATGTGTAAGGCCAGATGTCACATCATGTTACAGTACCTATTAGGTTAGAGCAATACAGCAGCAGCGGCAGTACAGCTCATAGGCCCGAAAAGGCAAGGCACCTAGACGCCGAGTTCAATAACCCCACCAAGCCCCACGGTTGGTACAGCATACTGTGTACCCTAACTAACTGCATGCGGCTGAATCTTCAGAACGAACTTGTGGTTATGTAATGCTTGGTTGTTGTGCAACGGTTAGTCTAATTGGTCCAATCAATTTTTTAACTGATTTATAAATTTCCGACAATTTGCGCTTCTGCAAGCAGATCCTTCTCTCCTCCATCATTCACAAATTTGAAACATTGCAGAATGTCGAAACATCGTCACCTCTTTATTAGGTTGATGTTCGGGCTGCCTAGGTTTCCCAGTTAAAGGATATAGCACAGGGAAGCTTTCTATCTCGCCGACAATTCCCATTACCTGGCTTGATTTAGCCACGGCGACATCTAGCCAGCTGCCTTCATCACCCTTCCGAGGTGGGATGATGCCTGCGATTTGTATATACTGCTGGACCACCACACTCACGGCAGGTAAGTTATTGGCACTTTCGAAGCTTTGGCGATCTTCTTCTCGGTGGTCGTTAGAGTCAAAAAGCATGCCTAGATCGACCCAAAGTACTCTGCCAAGAGTCATCTCAATCGTGTTACAGAGCTTTAGCCTTCCGGCAATGAGAAACTCTGCGTCAAAATGATGAGAGACATGTATTCGTACTCGCTTAGCCTTTGCTATTATGTATGCCCTGTTCCTCAGGAATTCTTATTGCTCTTATCTGCCGACGATGTTTCCCTCTTTTCGGAAGTGACCTTGGTAGCTTGTGTCTGTCTCGTGTTCGTCTTGAGTGCGGTACTCAGTGCTGTCTTGATGGCATCGCTCAGGAACAACACCACGCCGGCACAGGCCGTTTGCCAGGATACGATGCTGACGCTGCCAAGAGGCGCTCGTGGGAAGGACAGAACCCATTCCACGTAATATGGGAACCAACCGGTCGGCAGCCAGAACATGGGCTCCTTTCCGTAGATCCACGGCAATGCAAACTTGACTCCGGAAGTGGTAGACCAGCGTATTATACCCGCTGTTCGGTCGAATTTGGCTTTCAAGTCGTCCTGTCCGGTTTCTAAGAAGCGAAGAAGGCATTAGACTTGTGGAATGCGACTCTCCCCCCAACGTTGGTGTGTCCACTCACTCATCTTTTCAAGTTGCTCGAGGAGCTTGTCGTGCTGCCGCCGGAGCTTCGCCCATTTCGCAAACTGGTCTTGGCTGCTCGTAGCGTTAAGGTCCCGTCGGATGGCGAGGTATTCTTTCTGAAGCTTGTTTTTCTCGGCGATTCGTTTCGATGTCTCCGTGGGTAGTTTGAGGTAGAGATTCCACAGCTGCACAATACTTTATTAGCCAACTGGTACGGCAGCTTCTTTTCTGTCTGTCATCCCACGCACCATATTATTAATGGTCGCGGCCCCGATGGTGTTCACCAGGTGAACGGCCACCTCAACCAGCAGCACAACAAGGAGCAGAGATGGCATGGCTCTCCAGTCTTGTCGTCAATACGAGATAGAAGGAGTAGCGTCGGTGGTGAAGCTGGATGACAATGTATCAGTTACAGAGAAGCTCTGGTCCGTTTGGTGTGTGGCCTGTTCGACATCATACCTAAAGGTGGAGCTCCGATAAGTTGAACGGTGATTGATATGTGCTAAAAAGGGTTCTGGGAATCAGAATATGCAAGACGAGGAATAAACCCCACACCCCCGCGTCTCCACTCAAGCTGGCATTTGTCTGAGGCAGATGCTGTTTTTGGAGAGGCACGATCTTGTGTACATATACAAGTACAACCCCTTGCTCAGGGTCTGGCGGCGTTCGCTTGTTTCCTTCCTAGCACTTCACTTTCGAACATGTCCAGATCCCTCGACAAATATCTATTGGCCCAGCTGAAGACAGAGGATCCGGGACCAGTTTATAATGATCTGGCAAGCATTTTCACAGACTTGCCCGAGTCGGGCTTGCTTGAAATCGAGTTGCTTGGTCAGAGTCACCCTCTCGATCCAGGGGTCAACTTTCTCCGTGACGGTAACGCCGTGGCCATTCCGAAGTTGAGGCTCGTCCAGGCTTTCTTTGTCGCCCGCCAGATCCTTCGACAACATTTGGAACTCGCAGATGCCGTTTCTGCCAGCAGCGTCCTCCCCGCCACAGCCATTCTCTTACTGATGGACCCGGAGCACTTGGCGGCTGCGAACACTCGGAAGCGCGCCCTCTTGTCCTCCGGATCCCCGACGGAATCTGCGCTAATGGTGGAGAAGTTGTTTGTTGACACGTTACTTACTGCCAGACTGCACCGTCATACCAAGTCGCCCACTCTATGGTCCCATCGGCGTTGGCTTGTCACGTTGTGCCGGACCCTAGGCATCCCTTGCGATGTCCGACATGATCTAAAATACGTGGTCATGGTTGCAGCAGAACGGCACCCCCGCAACTACGTTGCGTGGCAACACGCGCGACTATTGCTTGGTGATGACCTGAGTCTCGTTGCTACCATCGCTTTTGATGTGAAGGAGTTTTGCTTCAGAAACCATACCGATATCTCTTGTTGGGCCTTTCTGTCTGACTGCATTGCTAGAATCCCGGAGGAGAAGATCCGGGCCCAGACGTATTCGACAATTGTCAAGGAGGTGTTCTCTATGGTCGACACGTTCCGGTGGACCAATGAGTCGGTTTGGGTGTTCTTGCGTACTGTTGTGGCAAGAGAAGGAGACTATGAGCTGCATTGGACCCAGTTCCTTGCTATCAACGAGAGATGCTTGCTTGCAGTACCACATGATTCTCCCCAGATAGATATTCTAGAAAGGGCTCGTCAATGGTGCGACGAACACCACACGCAGAGAGACCGCGAGTCAGACTGTTGCCCTCGGCCTTCCGTCACCCCATAAACCTGTCAAATTTAGGTTGTCTCTGCCACCATTCAGCGCCTCTCCTCCACCCACCACATCGACAGGAGAGGGTCTGAAACTATGGTGCTAGTGGCTGACTCGAAACGACAACTTGTGAGGTTTCCTCTGCTGTACAGCAGCAGACACACTAGAATGTGTTACATAGTACATACCGTCTTGGCCTGCCGCTACAAGTCTCGCTAGACCATGTCGACATGTCTATAAGCTAATGAAACAGTAACTGACATAGCCATATCCCAGATCTGTGGGGAAATATGACGTCTCTCTCTATATACACAGTATCGTACTAAGAATGGCAGATCATATCCAACAAAAGAATTAGAGAGGCAGATAGGGAATTTGCAATTTTTCACTCGGATGGAATGACCAGCATTACATAGAGATACCGCGTTGTTGTTGAAGCAAGCATATCTTCTATACCCAAGACAAACCTGACAATTGTATGCTGTCTGACGTGGCTGAATTTCAGGTTTTGAACTAAACCCCTATTTCAGTGAAATGTCTCCAACGGCACTAGCATCGGGACATGAAACACTAGGCGACCAGTCCCAATGTGATAGCCGAGATATTGATACTGCACCATGCCACCAACGGGCACGGCCCACGGGAACGTTGACAAAGCAGCATGAGTCGCTCTCGATAAGATGGCACGGCAGAGTCCAGCGAAGGTGATAGATAGGCTGCTAATATACCAGCATTGAAACTCTGTAGACTTAATCTCTTAAACATCTAAAACGGCCCGCAAGGAGACCCAAGGACATCCCCTCGGTAAAAAAGAAATTATTGGCGATGCAGTGAACCCAGCAGGAGATAAACCAGAAAGTCCATGCACCTAATAATAAGCAGAAGCATTCTATCCTTGCATCGGTGTTTCTTCCGGCATGCCGTATCTGGATTCTGGAGAGGTCCCCTGTCTTGCCCCTGAGCCAGACAGGAGCAGAATGGAGAATGTTCCACCAGTAACGGCACAGGAAGATGATTACACCAGTACTGTGCAGATAGGAACTCGACAATTGCATCCCAGGCCCAGTGGAAGAGCTGAGTGAGAGCTCACATCTCCTCAGTACTCCCTGGAGAGGCAGAGACCTCCTTGCTTCAGGAGATAGGTCTCACATGATGCACAATCTTGAAATTAAGCTGCCGAGAAAAATAGTTGCCGTCGTGCACAGAAGATTTCCAGCTCAAAAAGGAATTGGCCATTAACACACACATAAAAGTGCATGTACTGCTGTATGCCCTGTGAAAAAAGGGAAGATTCAAGACAGCAAAAAGCAAAGCCAGGAGGAATAGAACCCCACGCGAGACTCGAACTCGCAACCTCTTGATGCCTCCTATGTAGAAGTCAAACGCGCTAGCCATTGCGCCAGTAGGGCTGACTAATCTTGATTGACACATAAGTGTTTGTCATTGCTTATATCGACCGCCCATAATCCCAGGTTGTCCTACAGCAGATACTGTAACCTCACTTTACCAAGTAACCTGCATTAGTGTGTACAAGCGTTTAACCGCTGTGCGCGTCTCCAAGCGAGTGCAACTGTACCACCAGGCAAGCCAGGTTAAACTGTTCAACCATCTCTGCTTCCCGCTTACCTATAATTGAGTGTGACTTCGGCTAATTGTGTTCCTTTCAACAACCACCTGCATAACCAGGGAGCTCATGTTCGAGGCCATACTGTGTGCTTTGAAATCTTTCAATCTTTACGAGGTGATGCGTTGCAACTTGCAGGACAAAAAGCCAAGATGCAGTACAGGAGGAGGCAAGATGAACAAGCCAATCATATAAACGAAAAGTGACAAGGAAGAACCAAGGGGGCCCCGTAAGTTCCCAAGTGTGGCAGATTGTCATCTCCACCAGCCTTCAACCTGTACTTGACGGATACAATCTCCATGCCATGGAATTCTGGCCCGGAAGCTGCGGATCCAAGTCCTGGCAAAGTAGACGGCAGACCGGGGGGCGATGCGGCCCATCGCTAACGTCTCCATCCATCTCCTGGACCGGACCCAAAATTGGTTAATGAGCTTTCTCTCGCTGCAAGGAATTCCTGCAACTTGGCCCGATTAGAATTGCAATGGGCAAGTCGGCACTTTGGGCCAAGCTCGAGGAACCGCAGATCTCAGTACGGGAAATAGGCAGGTCTGGGCAGATACCGCAGTATTCCAGGCGCCAGAGCTTTCTGTTTCTGGGGGATGAGTGTTGAACGAGTCGAGAATGGAACAGGAATAGACTAGACTTGGTGTCTTCACGAAGTACCGTCTCAGCCGGCCGCTCCACAGCACGATTCAAACACTATCCATCATACTTTCTCCCGTCCCTCCTTCTCGAGTCTTGTATTGCACGGGCGTGTGTTTTACTAACTAATAAAGCACCAGCTAATAACGTCGCTCTGTATATCATTTTCTGGATCTTGTACTCTATCGTTTTGCCCCTCTGACATAGGAGTGGCGTGTATTTCATTGTCTCATAATCGTCCCTCGCCTTGTCTCTTACTGGTGGCATCTCTGTCCTGAAATTCCAACTCGACACACGCAGCATACAGCATACAGCATACAGCGTATTGGATAAACGAATCTCGAACCGGTAAACTCTATAGACCACACATTCCTTGCGACCAATTCATTTCTCGAGCTACAACTTTCGCTATATACTATCACTAGGTCTATCCTCTCTGCTGTTCCTCTCGCTTATACCTTCTTTCTCTCGATACAGTAGCTGAACGGCTGCTCTCGCGTTCGGCTTCACCAATGACGCCCAACCACTTCACACTCCTATAGTAATATTTTGGGACTTGGAGTCTGGCACTCGGTCGCCTAGTGGATATATACGCACGCAGTGGACCTCGACATTCTTTACGCCGTCAACTACTACCTCATTGATATCGTTATTCCTCAGTTGGATATCTTCTCGTTGGAACCAAAGCTGTTTGCAAGCTCTAGCACCTGAAGGGTGTTGGAAGAGAACAAAATATCGAATTGGGAAGACACTCCATAAGATGCAGTTTGCTCTCATCCTACTTGAGCTCTCCCTATGGTTTACAGGCATTTGTGCTCTGGCGGTAGCCACATCAGAGACCAGATATGACGCTGAGACTGGAGCGGAGGACGACCCGTGCTCCAAGGGGTTCGTCACATTCAGACTAGTCAAGAAGGACGCCATCGTCAGTAGCCGAGCTGCCGCCACTTCACAAACTGCCACTAACCGTCACCATGCGCAGTCTAGCAAGCTCCGGGTTGACGGAATCCTTACGCCGAGAAACGAGCCCAATGGGTACAGAGTAGTCAAGGCACAAGATCCGGCTGTCGACAACAGCGCCGGTGTTGATCAAGACGGGACAGACTATTCGTATTTCGCCGAAGTCGAGCTCGGATCGGAATCCAAGCCCCTCTACATGCTTCTCGACACGGGTGCGAGCACGACCTGGGTTATGGGCTCGACATGCACGTCTCCTTCGTGTCTGATACACAATACTTTCGGTCCGGACGACTCGAAGACATACAACGACACCGGGAAGCTTTACTCGGTAGAGTATGGCACCGGCTCCGTCCAGGGGTCCATTGTTGAGGACAGGCTATCCCTGGCTGGACTCTCAGTGACACTGCCTTTCGGGGTTGCCAACACCACCTCGGACCAGTTTACGCAGTTCCCGTTCGACGGCATTCTCGGCCTATCGACGAGCACTGATACGTGGTTGTCCGCAGTCAAGGACGCCAACCTGATCAAGTCGAACATCTTCGGTATCAGCTTATCGCGCAACTCAGATGGTACGAATGACGGAGAAATCGTCTTCGGCGGGCTAAACCAGGAGAAGTACACCGGCGACATCACGTATACGCCCCTGAAGTCGCCGGGCGGCGCATGGATGATACCCCTGGATGATGTCAAAGCTGGCGATGACTCGACTAAAATCCCAGGAAGGTCTGCCTACATTGATACCGGCACCAGCTTCATCTTTGGTCCTCCTGACGACGTCGAGGCTCTGTACAAGCTAATCCCCGGCTCGTCGTCAACTGACCGCACAACCTACACCATCCCCTGCGACACGGACAAGGAAGTGGCCTTCACCTTCTCGGGCAAGAGCTGGCCCATCTCCACCAAGGACTGGGTATCCCCGCCCAACAGCAAGGGTGTGTGCAATGGCAACATTTACGGCAAGGAGTATGTTCCCGGTGGTTGGTTACTCGGAGACGTATTCTTGAAAAACGTGTACAGTGCGTTCGACATCGACAACTCACAAATCGGTAAGTCATGATTATCCCTCCATCGTTTCGTCCAGCTTCTGGCTAACGCGAACTGAACAGGATTCGCCACCAAAGCGGAACCAGAAATCAAGGAACCAACCGTCACCACCACCACCGTTCCCACGGCTACGGGAGCAAGCACGGTATCAAACCCTGCCGCGGCCACAGCGACGCCGGCAGTCGAATCTGATACTGGGATGAATGGCCACGAGCCACCTTCGCCGACTGACGGATCCACGCCCGAGCCTACAGATGGCGGGTCATTTAAACCGGATTCGGCAGCCGGCAAGCTTGGTGTAGGGTGCTATGTGGCGCTCTTCGCCTCGCTCGTCACCACTCTTTCAATAGTATTTTGAGAGTGTTTGGGGGAGCGCATCGTTACCTGTTTCACTGCATTGATATTCGTCTTTTGAGCATGAAAAGAAAGAGTAGAAGAGAGACCGGACAACATGATACCCAATGGTGAGAAGAAGTATATATATTTACGGAATGTCGAAATATAATCAAGGTATATATCAAGAGAGGCCGTAGAGTGGAGGTACAAAGAAATGACTTTGGAATATTAGAAAAGATGAAAAGGGGGTTGAGCAGCCCGCAAAACGGCCAAGAAGACAAGCGACTTGTTTCGAAAGCTATATTATCTACTTATATAATGTGCTTCTTGTTGTCGACTTGGGCTTTCTTGGTTGGTTTATGTTTTTATTTTGGAGGACATGTAATAAATAGGCAATGGATTATTCGCTTCGGGGCTGCACTTCTCGTCAAGTCTCGTCTCATTTTGGTGGTTACTGTGATTGACAACGGAGACTCTTTGTTAGGTTTCCAAAAGATGGCCGTGTGTCACCTATGAAGGTTGTCTCGTTCCCATATCATTAGCTTTTCAATTTCTACTGTCAATCTGGCAAGATGAATAGTAAAGACATATCGAGCCTCCTTATCCCTTTCTTGTCCAAGTTGATCTGGTGCTGTTCAAGTCTACATACAGTAGGCAGAGAAAGTCTTTCAGGATCTCGGTACAGTGTGTTGTTTGGATCTTGACAGTGAATTACCCCCTATGCCTTATGTAGGTATGTTTCAGAAGCCAAATCAGGTACTGTGTAAGTACGGGGTAGGCATGGTACCTTTTACCTGTAAGGTATTCTGTACATCTGCAGATTACAACTCAAATCGTCCTAGTTTCCACTGTCACCTGCTTTCATGGACAGATAACCGTAAAATCGTCCGACCAGTCAGCTTGCGGAAGGAAGTTTGCTGGCTTGGTGGTTAAAGAAATCTCCTCGTCCCGACACAAGATGTTTTCACGGTAAAATAAGTCAAAAAATGGCCAAGGCCGCACGACAAAGCTCCCGCAACGAGCAATCGCGTACCGCACCATCGCAGCAGTCAACCCCCAACGGCACTGCGAACTACGAAGACATCCATTCGAACGCCGCACCTTCCAAGGGCGACGAGGAACATGGCTTGCTCGCTGGTCACGAGGAGGACGGGGAGGACGACGAGGACGGGCTTATAGTACACCCCGGTGGTGAGGACATGGTCGCTGGCGACCATGCCTCTCAGGGGCCACGAACCCCGAGAACGCCGAACCGAGTACGCTTCGACCTTCGCACCACCGATATCCCTCCCACGTCGAACGGCGCGCAGGACTCCCTGCCGCCGCGCTACTCGTTCGATGCGTACGACGCCGACGGACCCGGCGAGGGAGACCGCACTGCCCGCCGCCCTTTGTTGACGGGTATAGAGGCGCCGTCCGTGACGGTGGCCAACAGCCTGGGGATCGACGACGACATCCATACGTGGGCTGAACGGGAGCGCGCGCGGCCCAAGTCTGGCCTGAAGTCGGCCTTCATGAACATGGCGAACAGCATCATCGGCGCCGGCATCATCGGCCAGCCGTATGCGTTCAAGGATGCCGGGCTGGCCGCTGGCGTCGTGCTGCTCGTAAGCTTGACGGTCGTCATAGACTGGACCATCCGCCTCATCGTGATCAACAGCAAGCTCAGCGGCCAAAACAGCTTCCAGGGCACCGTCGAGCACTGCTTCGGCCACACGGGACTGATCGCCATCAGCCTCGCTCAGTGGGTTTTCGCGTTTGGAGGCATGGTGGCCTTTGGCGTCATCGTGGGCGACTCGATCCCTCCCGTGTTCCGCGCCATATGGCCCAACTTGCACGAGATTCCGGTCCTCAGTTTGTTAGGCGACCGGAGAGCCGTCATTGTCATTTTCACGCTGGGTATCAGTTACCCCCTGACGTTGTATAGAGATATTGCCAAGCTGGCCAAGGCAAGCACGCTCGCTCTCATCAGCATGGTCATCATCGTCGCGACGGTTGTCATACAAGGAGCGCTCACTCCAGCTGAAGCACGAGGGTCGTTCACGACCCCTTTGCTTTTCATAAATGATGGCATCTTCCAGGCCATCGGTGTCATTTCGTTTGGTACGTGGGACGTAGCAAGCTCTCACCGAGAAAGTCTCACTGAGCGAGCAGCAAGAGAGCTCTAGGCTAATTCAGATGGCGCAGCTTTTGTTTGCCAGCATAATTCCCTCCTAATCTACGGCTCACTCAAGACTCCCACGATCGACCGTTTCGCCACTGTGACGCACTACTCGACGGGCGTATCGATGATTGCCTGCCTGGTCATGGCTCTGGCCGGGTTCCTCACGTTCGGGGACAAGACGCTGGGCAACGTGCTCAACAACTTCCCCGCCGACAACACCATGGTGACGATCGCGCGTCTGTGCTTCGGGCTGAACATGCTGACGACGCTGCCGCTCGAGGCCTTCGTCTGCCGCGAGGTCATGCTCAACTACTGGTTCCCCAACGAGCCGTTCAACATGAACCTGCACCTCATCTACAGCTCGGCGCTCGTCGTCTCGGCCATGGTGCTCAGCCTCTTCACCTGCGACCTGGGCATCGTGTTCGAGCTGGTGGGCGCCACGAGCGCGGCCGCCCTCGCGTACATCCTGCCGCCGCTGTGCTACATGAAGCTGAGCACCAGGTCCTGGAAGACATACGGCGCCGGCGTGGTGGTGGCGTTTGGGTGCGCTGTCATGGCCATCAGCGTGCTCCAGGCCGGCGCGAAGATGATTAAAGGTGAGATATACTCTTCCCTAAACATTCTCCTTCGTTGCGTATCTTACAGAACTGACTCTTTCTTTTACCATTTAAAGGTGGAGGCGAACCGGCCAAGTGTGTCTAAACACGTCCATATATATACCCATGACAATATTACCATTTTATTTGTACGATACGTTCCGTTCCAAAGTGATAGCTTCGCTTGGACAGCATTCAAGACAAAGCTTTTTTTGATAGAGAAGGACGCAAACCATGTTTGTCTAAAGAATTTCTAGAGTATAGGTATTGGCAACCATTATTGAAACCTTGAAAATTGCGACGAGAGGAAGTCGGGATTGGGATAGGGGATAAGGTAATAAATAGAAGGCTAGGTTAGATCATACTAAACAGTGTATTACTATTATTTGTCCAAGCGCTACCTATGCAGATGCTTCTATGATGCTCTCTCTATCAGACAGTCAAACAGACTCGATGTCGTAAGTAACCTCTACTCACTCACCTCCTCCCTGTCTAACCTAACCTAGTCCCTTCCCCGCGTCACGCCTTGAGATGGAGTGCCGAGTCCTAGGTTAGGTATTTATGCAAGTCCGGACAATCAGTGCACGTGAGAGGTCTTGCATTGGTCTATCACTATCAGTTCGTTGCATATTACGATCAAGCCGGGCGAGTTTCTGTTTTTATTTTTGTTTTTCCTTTCGGAATCCGCCGGGCTACGTATACTAATCATGCCCTGTATTCAAGTGCACATATGTATGTACTTTTAACCTAACGGATTTGGCCTGTAGTACAGGGGAAACATATAAATATGAGCAGGGCGGGCGATCGCGGTCTATCTGGGATGGGCGGAGCTGACGTGGCGGCGCATTTTGTGTTTAATCAGAAAAGGTTGCGACCACGTGAGGTGAGGTGAGGATTGGGTTTGGACTGGACTACTACGGGGACGGACTGGACATGGCATCCAATATACATACATACATACTTGTGTACTTGGGAGGGGGGATATTTGGGGGAAGAAGGAGGAGAAGGAGGAGGATGATATTTACTACCTAGGTTACGCCCGTGCTGTACTTGTACTGATATCAAGCTTTGCATATTAATTATTAGGTTAGCTCTTGCTAGGTTTACTTGTACAGTAGCTTGAACGAAACATTTATCTATCTAAGGTTGGATTACTCGCCACTCAAGCTCGCCAGCCAGGTATTGTATGTATGTATGTAAAGGCCGGGAAAGAGACGGATGGAGACGGAGGGTTTGGTTTGGAGGATTGGATTCCCCCCTTCCCCCCTTCCCCCCAAGAACCCCGCTTCTTGATCGGATCTTGGCAGTCAGTAGTTTTGGTGGTTGGTGATGGGGACGGGAGGGAGGGAAAAGAGAGAAGGGCAAAAAAACAGCTGCAAGATAATACGAGTAAGTAAAAAGTCATGTGTGCATGCATACTATCTGGTAGGTTAGCCTGCCGGCTTACTTCCTTGGCTGCTTAGCTTAGGTTGTCGTCCTGCTACTGTACGTTCTTATGCAGGTTAAGGCAAGTAGGCAAAGGTTAGGAGTGTATACAAATGTTAACAGTAGGATAGGCTAGGTAGTGTATATATAAGTGAGGAGTAGGTAATATCTTGGAACTTTTGTTACCTTTTCTCCTCTTTTCACACGAGATTATCTACTCCTACTCACCCGCCTGCCTACAAGACACTTTCTACAAAAATACAATCATATTGGTACGTTGGACTATCCTGTTTATTATTTTCAAGTTTCTCTTTTTCATAGCTGTCTGCCTGTCATTGAGCCTGATCCCCGGGATGTAATTACAATAATACATCACCAGCATGTGTAGAGGGAGAGAGTAGAGGAGAATCAATGACACCAAGTCCAAGTTACACGTGTAGCTTGGGGGTTGCTGGTGAAACAAGAGAAAAGTTCGTCTTTGACCTGGCAAAACCACACTCACTTTCCTGCTGCTGAAAAGTTCCAAAGCTGTGGTTGTCTTATGACTCCTATTTTTTGGGCATATTACTTTCCTCCAAAATATTTATTTATTTTATTTTTCCATGCTTTTTTTCGATCCTTGCTATCAATCACATCATCCCCTTACCACCACACCTATTTTTGTGTCCCGCCCCTAACCTTAGATACTCTGCCCTCACCCTGTACAAGTCCTCTTTTTCCCCTGATAGCCACAAACAACCCCAGCACCCAATTCCATATCAGGTTAACTATACCTTACTAACACCTTACACAGATTCTCCTGTCGTCAACACAAAAACAAGAAAGAAAAAAAAATGCATCCCACGTGCCCCAAGTGCAACGCCGCCATCACCGGCTCGACCAAGGCCTGTGGCGCCTGCGGTTCTGTAAGTTTTTTTTTTCGTTTTTCTGAACCACACCTTCCTCTCTATCTAAACCTTATTTATTGATAACAGGGGGGGGGGGGGGGGGAGAAGAACAAAAAGGTGTGTGTGCTAACGAAAAGGAAATGATAGACTTGCCCTGTCTAGGTAGATTTGATATGAACCCTTTCTCCGATACAAAAATCAATGGGAGGGGGATAGCCTGCGGCCAACTATCAGCTCAGTCACCAGATCACGGACGGATGGGTGTATGGATGGATGGATGGATGGATGGATGGGTTGGAGGAAAGGGAAAGGACAGACAGACAGAAAGAGAGAGAGAGAGAAAGGGTGATGGACTTGAAGAAGAAATGAACCCCTCTCTCCTATCGCTGTGTAGGTAATGAAGGCTTCTTACCCAAGTAACCTACCATGAACGTAGGTTAATATAACATGACATGCCATGCTATCATCCATGCTTTTTTTTTCATTGTGAAACCGAGGCTGTGTATACGTGCAATGTCTTCGGCCATATGGTTGCTCCTCCTTACTTACTTACCTACATCCGCGACGCCAAACCCGGTAGGTTAGGTTAGGATACGTGATTTCACATTTATTAATATATCAACCCGTTTTCTTCCCTCGCAAGAGCTGTTAAGGAAGGACACTTGTTATATACCAACTACATCCGAGGATAGAGAGGAATGCTATAGTGAATATCTAGATTAGGTTAAAAAGAAGAAATAAGAAGAAAGTGAGTGCGAACTTAGGCGTCTTTCCTACCACATCACTAACCATACAAGATACTGACTGTATAGCACTCACTCACTATATAGGTCCGGTATGAAGAACACTAGACTATACAAGCCCACCAAGCTTGCAGTGCAGATTGGATGGAATGCAAGGAGACCCTTCACGTTCATTAGATAGGATACTCCCAGTAAAATAGTAGACTCCTTACCCTACATAAGTAACCATACCTCACCCTTCCCGCACCTATATATAAACAATAACATGATCAAGACACAACAGCCGTACACTTTCCTATCTCAAGTCTTGAGCTCCTGGATACCTTGGTATTTCACTATCTTTATTAACCTACCTGTTTCATCATGTCGTCTTTCTAATTCCCCTATCTCCTTACCTGGACAATTCATCTATTAGATGCATGAAGAAGTAGAACACCTAACGTTAGGTCACTCTTTTCCCCTTCTCCTTCAGCTCCCAAACACCTGCCTTACAACAAATATGATATATTCAATACGTAAAACAGGCAGGGTTGATTTGGCCTCTCATCTTATCCGAAACCTTGCGGTATTCGACCTAGAGACCCTTTGAAGCTTCGAGTTGCAGATCGACTGGAAAGGTTCTGTCTTTCCTTAGGTTAAGTGCTTATTGAAGGATGTGAGTATCTGGCCAATCCTGAATAGTTGCACGCAACCCAGCCCCTAGACACCAAAGCAAGCAAGATTGAGTGACACGTGTAGTCGCGTGACTCATACCGAACCGCCTTGGCAGGCACCAGTAAGCCCAAGTAAATGCCTACCAGGACAGGTCATCGATGGTACACCAAGGCAAATGCACTCACGGGAGTTGACCAGTCAATAGACAAAAGGCTGCGCTCGCCTACAGATAGAAGAAATCAGGCCATGTGCATTATCAAGGTAAATCCTTGTCAGAACGAAAAGACAGTTAGAAACCCTAATAAACAAGCATCTGTCTCCAGTCGGTCTAACAGGGAACAGGCGGGAGAGCAAAGCAGAAAAAAAGGAGAAAGATTTATGATATAACCGTATTTCTCAGCGGCTGCCTTGCCAGACTTCGACACACACACACACCTAGGCAAAAGCGCATACAGATCCCACCTCTCCCACATTCGTAATCCGCCACGTCGCTTCCTCTCTCTAACCACAAATGTAGTTCAAGTAGCAGCAGTCGTACTAGCAGTCCATGCACAAACCTCGGGGGGTTTTGTTTATCGAGTGCTGCGAATACCACAAGCCGCCATTATCCTCGCAGTTATAACGACAAGGCGGTCCGCGAAAACCAACCAGAGTTGCACGCCAAGCCGAGTGGGAAGATACGACAGCAGACGGACCAAGGCTCCAACCCAAAACCACGATGTAGGGCTGCTTCGATTCTTCTGTCCGTTCAAAGCCCGGTTGTCGGCGTTACGCTCCTCACAAATGAGACTCGAAAGACGACACAGACCGGGATGGGATATCAAAGGTATCATCAGTGGGTATTAGGTTGGAATTAGAGGATCAAGCACTTGGAGTGCTTCTTAGTCCCGCGGCTGCGAGAGAGCAGGGCCGCCCGGGTGGCGTGCTCAAACACCTCCCGGACACCCTCGTTGGTCTTTGCCGAGCACTCGAGGTATTTGTGAGCACCGATCTTCTTGCGGATATCCTCGCCCTGTGCCACTTCGATTTAGTACCTTGCTCTGCCATATATAGCTGGGGCAGTCCAGTGCATGTGTCGTGTGAACATACCTCCTCAGGAGAGACGGGCTTCTGGCTGGTCTTGCGGAGTTCCTCAATAGTCTTGGGATCGTACCGCAGATCCTTTTTGCAGCCAACAAGGATGATAGGAAGACCCTGGCAGAAGTGGAGGACCTCGGAAATCCACTACAAGCGGTGTGTACGCGTTAGCTGGGGGGTCGCATCGGCGTGGTACATCATCATGTGGAGGTCAGCCAACCTTTTCCTGCACGTTGTCCAGAGAATCAGGCGAATCAATAGCGAAGCAGATAAGGATAACGTGGGAGTCGGGGTAAGATAGAGGCCGAAGGCGGTCGTAGTCTTCCTGACCAGCCGTATCCCACAAGGCTAATTCGACATGCTTGCCATCGACCTCGACATCGGCGACGTAGTTCTCAAAGACAGTGGGGACGTAGACCTATGCAGACGGCGAGTAAGTAACACAGTACTAAAGTATAAACACAAGCACACGTGAGACAGCAGCAGGACCAGGACCAGGACCAGGATCAGGATCAGGACCCGAGTGCGTAAAGGATGATTGATGGACGCGAGACAGGGAACAGCAGGAGGAGGTCTTGTGTAATTATGGTCTAACGCCGACGGGGTATGTTGGCCGGGCGGTGCTGCGAGTTTTAGGGAAATGTGGAAGCGATGACGACGTGGGCGACTATCTCGGTTCCTTACCTCGGGGAAGGTTCCCTTGGAGAAGACACTATAACAGTCAGTAAAAACCAGCAAGGCAGCAAGTCGGACAGGGTGGCGGCGACGAACATCAACAAACAGGTCTTGCCACAGGCACCGTCGCCGACGATGACGAGCTTTCGGCGGATCTCAGCCATTGTGCTTGATGGTTGTCGGAGTGGAACAAAGGTTACGGTAGCGTGTTTGCGATTAGGGGGTATTGACGGAACCGAAAAAGGACGAGGAAGATGCTGCGAGTGCGAAGGTCGACCAAGGCTTTCTGGTCGGAGAAGAGGATGGTTTGATCTCTTCCGCTGTCCGTTGTTTGTCCGGTGATGGAAGAGAAGTAGGTAGGGATGGGGAAGTTTGATAGTGGTAATAAAGTGGATGGAAGGAGAAGAAGGAAGTCGTTGCTCAATTGAATGCAATGCCAGTGATGAATGGTCTGGGTTACGGGTACAATGCCTACTAACTTACTAGAAGGACCTAGTCCTTGGGTCCTTGTTATTGTCACGGTGTGATTTAATCTCTGTAAACTGTTATCGGGGTTTAGGTAATCACGTTGTCAGGTGAGTTGGTTCCCTACAAGTGCCTGTAATGTTAGTACACTGATGTACCTAGGTACCTTTCTCTCTTCATGCATTCATTACACATTACAGTACTGCTAGTACCTCCTTATCAAGCCTTCATAAACCTCAGGATATAGCACCCAGAGATGCTGAGTCTGCATTCCCGATATTTCCCATTCTTATTAAGGGCAGTTGCTTCACCTCCTCGCATGAGGTGCTGGTGGCTTTGGACGGTATGAAACCAAATGAGTTAAGCGAGGGTCGGATTCTCATCCAGACCCCCAAGCCTAAACCCCGGAGCCGGGGAACAGTTATCAACAGAAATCCTAAAACTCCTTGCAAATTCCAATTCGACAGAGAATAACGCAGCATCCTTGGCTGATGGTGGAATTTGGCCCTTTGTCGCTTGGTTCTTGCGTTTATCATCATCCTGCTTGGTCACTCCAATACTTACAATGCATGTACATACATATATCACTGCTCTACTGCTTTAGGTTTAGGTACATCATCCATCCTGCCTGCTTACCTTTACTTGCACCGATCTACTGTATACTACTGTGCACATGTACCAATCTTGCCAATCTCTGCCTCTTCATGCTCCTCACGAGGCAACCAACCTGAATCGATGTGGTTGGTCTAGCACTGTATGTGACCACTTGATGCCCACTACGAGCCAACAGGATATTGTTGGATGTATACAGGTACATCATCTGCATACACGTATCGTAACAATATGTATTCTGTGCTGTACAGTGAGGTGGTTCCCACATATTGCATCTGTACTTGGAGTCTTGGACAGCTGTAGGTGGGTACCTATCTCAGCGTCCTACAGCACATGCTGTCAGTGGAACAGACGGCCGGCACTGTCCCTTAGGCACGGAAGCAGTGGGCTGGCCGTCCCGAACGTGTTTTCGCCAAACACCTAACTTTAACCACACAGTATGGAAATGCCGTTTTTGGATCATGATCCTCTTTGATGTATCGCAGAAGCTTCCCTTCTAACCTTACATATGTAGATATCTTAGTCAATCCAGCCATCATTTCACACACGTATTAGGATGCCCTCTGTAATTTTTGTTTTCGTTGTTATTATTCCGCTCTCCCTTTCGACACCGATACTGTGACATCAATAAACCAATGCTCGGTGAATCAGACTGGGTATCTCTCAGCTTTAAACTGTTAGCTACCTATCATCTGGTCAACATCTGGTCCTACGTGTACTGTACTGCTGTACACAGTCCTTTCGTCACGACGCGGTTTGGCCCAGAATACGCAACCAGATAAGACGCAGGAGGTGTCTCCCAATCACCTCAAGGAACCTCAGCTGATGATCCGCGGACCATGGCTCAGCCTCTCTCCATACAGTTTTCTATACCGCCTTCACATTCCGACCCTCACCAAAACCCTGTAAGCAGGGTTTCTGCTGGTTCGCCAGGACACAGGAGTCAGGAGATTCTGTACCTACTACAGTACAAACCATACTCTCGAGCTGCTGTGCTGAGTTACCGCTGACCTGTCGTAATCATCGTGGCTTTTGGGTTGTCCGTATTTTGCGACTCATGTCCATTTGCTGGTTGCCGATATATCTCATTGTGCCTGCATACGCACATGATTCTATAGGTTTTCAAGCAGCGCATGTGACTGGACATCCACAGAGATTCAGCATACATAGGTATTACGTCGTCGTTTTGTGTGTCTGCGTATTCGCCGAGAACTGCAGCCGCCTCTCGCCCGATAATGTATGGCTTGAAGACAGCAAGGACAGCCTGTGCCTAGTAATGCATCACCTCAAGATTTGCCATGTGTTCGCAGATGTGCTGTCCGGGGCCTGTGGAGAGTAAAGGACACCAGACGCACATGACCTAATCGAATGCAGTCAGAACTGGGGAGAAGAGCCTCAACGAGTATGAAACAAACTGGAGAATCTAGCTGTCCAGAAGTCGGACCGTGACTGCGATGACCTTTGTCTGCCGCACATCTGCAATGTAAACTCTGCTGTAAGTCGAGCATAAATGATAACAGCATACAGCATAAGGCTACATTTATGTGCATTAGGCTAGTTCCTTCAGGGTAGGCGACACGAAGGAACGCGGCAGGTGGATTGCAAGACACTTGAGCCGTGCTCTATGATTGGTTCCATTCAAAGCCTAACCAGTCTAGCCTGTCTCGATAGTTGTCCCAATTTGTCCATTGCAAGTGCAGACACTTGCGGACTCCTGGGACCTCCTGTACGAATAAGACCCAAAAAATTGACCTGGCGAACTCCAAACCTCATACCCTGAGGTATCATATATCCCATATCTCGACCTCAACGCCCCTTCAGCCAGTCAGCCGCCGAACGTATCCCCTAACAGCGCCCTCGCGACTCGCCATGTGCTCGTGAAATTGTCCCAAAACCGACGCCGACCGACCAGCTACAAGAAGAGCGTAGAGTTTTCCTGATTCTGTGTCGACACAGCCGAGATGCAGAAGATCCTCCGCCGCGTGGCTACGGCCGAGCGAGTGGTCGCCAAACGCCAGAAGGCAAAGAGCGTGAGGAGGTCCAAGGGAGAGAAAAGCCGGATGGCCCAGCAGACGGGTCGAATGGCCAACAGTGTCACTGCCGAGCTGAAAGACGCCAAACAGGCCATAAAAGACGCCTGGGCCCTGGGCCCCAACGCGCCGCGCCGTGATATCGGTGAATGGGCTGGCGCTTACGGCGCCATCGGCGAACACCGTTACTCCGGCCCCCTGAAGGCGTCCGAGGCGACGATCAAGTCCCGCTGTCAGTGGGCCGGGGGTCCCAATTATCTCTGTCTGGCGGTTGGAGACCGTGTTGTTCTCCTCGAAGGTCCCGACAAAGGCCGGATAGGTGAAATCACCGACCTGAACCTAGACAATGCCGAGGTCACGGTCGAGAATCTGAACAAGGTGGGTAACCCTCTGTGAGACCTATGTGGAGACGGACGATTTCTCGATCTTGCTCTGAAGAAGAGAAGAGAAGGAGAAGAGAGCAAGAAAATGGTAACAAGGTACTAAAACTAAATCTGCAATCTTAGAGCAACGTCCGCGTCGTACCACAAATGCGTCTCAGCCCATCAGACCCCACGGTTGTGAATCTCGAACTCCCGATACCCATAGATGCCGTGCGGCTCGTGCACCCCATAACCGACCCCGCGACGGGCGAGACGCGGGACGTCATCATCAACCAGCTGGTGCACAAGGACCTGGTGACGGACAGGCAGACGGGCAAGCGGCGCTGGGAGCGCGTCGTGCCCGGGCTCAACCTGTCGATCCCGTGGCCGCCGAAGCCGGAGCGCGAGGTGACGGACCACGACTGCGACACGCTGCGCATCGACGTGGACGAGAAGACGTTCGTGCCGACGCTGCTGCGGCCGCCGATGCCCGAGGCCGTCATCGACGAGCTGCGCGGCAAGTACAGCCGCTTCCGCACCCGGCACGACCCCGAGTACGTCGCCAGGAAGGAGGCCGAGGAGCAGGCCGAGAAGGACAAGGCCAAGCTCATGGACAGCATGCGCACCCCGCTCCAGGAGTTCCACCGCGCCGAGCGCGAGAGCAAGAAGAAGAAGGGCAAGCCCCGCCTCACCCTCGAGATGCTCGAGAAGATCGGCGAGGTCATCGCCAAGAACCGCGAGCGCTCCCTCAACGCCGCCGGCGTGACCGACGTCACCCCCGCGTCCGACGCCGCGCAATCCAAAGCCACGCCCGCCGTGCCGCCTCCTGCCGCAGACGCGGCGGCCACCGAGACAGCACCATCGCCCTCGTCGTAGAAAGGACCAACCAACGGACCGGGGAACGTGAAATCGCGGCAGCATTGGTAATCTTAGCCAGGCTGGGCTTAATATGTAAAAGAATATCTGTTTTCGTGCGCATTTCAATCGCGTACGACAAAGAAAAAACAACACCTTCTTGAACAAGAGAAGAGGACCTGTATCATACGTGTATATACTGTTTGCACTACTCGGAGAGGAACGTCTAGAAAAATCGTGTTCAAACATTTTTTTTGGTCATATCGGAAAAATTGCAATTGCTTTTATTGATTCCCATCGTTAACTCGTCTGTCTACCTACTTCCGTGGACCAACCAACCTAGCCTCCCACGGTATCCCTAACTAACCAACCCCTTGTTTCCCATTTCCCTGCCTCTATCCCCTTTCCCGTCCCAGTCTTCATGTCTTGTCATTTTTTGGTTTGTTTTCATTTTATTTTAATTTATTTCGTCAGCAAGTACTGAAGTTGAATGACTCTCGTATTAAGTGATGCATCGTCAACCAAGCAACGACATCTTCTCGAAAGCCGTAACGAGGGGAGGTTCCTGGGTGCGCCAGGCGGCCTCGAGCGTCTCTGTGAGGACGGCGTCCGCACCGACGGGCCTCCATTCCTCTTCCCCTTCCCCTTCCCCTCGTCCCTGCGCCTGTGCTTCTCCTCCCGCCTGTGCTTGAGCCTGTTTCTGCTTCCCCGGGAAGACCTCGGCGACGGCCTTCGTACACGCCTCGACGACCTCGGCGGCCAGGGTCTCGATGGCGCGGGCGCGGTCGAGCATGTCTCTGCGCACGAGTCCGGAGACAAGCCTCTCTATGTCCGGCCTCGTGACCTCGACACGGTCGACGAGGCGTCTGACGCTGTTAACGAGGTACTCCTCCTCGTAAACGGTGCCCTTTCTGCCTCTGGCGCGCTTCTTCTCCTCGCGCCGGCGGTTCTTGCTCGTGGCGCGCGAGACGCCTGTCCCTAGAGTTCCCACGCTGTTCTTGCCCGTATACCGCGTGAACAGACTGGCACCGCCTGCCGTGACGCGCGAGGACGCCGCCACGGATACGTCGTCGGGGAGATCTGCCCCACCGGCACGCTCGCCCTCGTAGAATCCCAACGGATCCTCGGCGGCTTTCCGTCGGAGCTCAGCGATGCGCGGCACCTGGGCCAGGAGCTGTGCCTTGCAGTCTGCGAGAAACTCGGTGCTGCTGCCTAGCGCCTCTGCAAGACCCGTGTCCAGGAGTGTGGGCAGAAGATCCGTGCGCCGCCGTTGGACGCAGAGGCGCATGGCGTCGGCAAAGAAGTAGCCCTTGCACAGGCAGGGGATGGCAGCTTCGAGAGAGTCCAGGTGCTCGAGGTGAATCGTCGCGGCCGCGGCGTAGTCCTTGGCTTCGTAGACCGCTTCGGCGAGCGTCGTCGCGAGCTCCGTCAGTGCGTCGGCGGACAGGGGAGGTGTTTGCAGATGTGCGGTAAACAGGCACTCGCGCCAGCAAGATACACCAGCCGCACGGTAGCACCTCGTTGCGGCCGGGTAGTCCTGCAGTGACTCGTAGGTGAGACCAGCTTCGCGGTACTTTGACCGAGATTCCAGGAAGGTCGCGTACAGCCCCCTGATAACGGCCAGGTGCGTACTGTCGTATCGGTACATCCTCAGAGCGGCGGGATAGAGCGAGTGCTTTACAGTGTAGTCCTGGGCTTCTTGATGCGCTTGCATATCTTTCAGGTGAGCCAAGGCCTTCTCGTGTCTGCCCAGATGATCGTCGATGACGAATTTCATGCGCAGCTTAGGGAGCTGATGAAGACTCTGAATGAAGGGGAGGTACTCTCGGGGATCTCTCTGCGACTGCTGCGCCACTAGCAGAGCAAGTTCCAAGTGGTACATGCCCAGGGCAGCGTCGTATAGCGTGTTCACATCCGCCAGGAAACAGATGTGCTCCACGGCCTTTTCGGCAAGCTGCTCGTCTTCCTTCATCAACGTGGACACCACATGAAGGCCGTCTTCGAACGCCGGCGGGTTCTTGCAGATGAAAGCCGTAATGATATTTTGCAACGTCCCGTGATCCTTGGTCTTTCGCGACCGGAGGTGGGCCAACACTGCATCACAGATCGTGTTGACCTTTGAAGAGCCTTCCTTGGTGATGGCCTGCTGAGCAGAGTCTTCGGTGGCCAAGACCTGGCTATCCCGCGCCTTCGTGTCTCTGTACATGGTTTGTGTCACATCCTCGTCCCTTCGGCATGCGTTAGTAAGCATGTCCCCGATGGTCTTTCCTGTGAAACACAGGACACTTACCGCAAAGACGAGAGGAAGAGGTCGATATTGGCCACGTCGTGGATTTGCTCAAGGACGAGGCCGACATGAGAAAGGAACTGCTCAGGCCTGTGATCAAACAGAATGTTCATGTCTACACGCTGGGTTCGGCAGAAGGCAAAGGCTCTCTCGTAGTCAAGCGCTTCGATGAGCTTCCGAATGCCGGCAACAACCATGGCGCGAGGGAATATTGTCTCTAGATTACCCCGAGGCATCTGCAACACTAAGCTCATGTTGGTAGGCATAGCAGTGACTAGTCGAGCGCCTCTCTCGATGCTCCGACACCTCTCGTCAGTTTCGGGATCGTCTGGAGGAACCTCCATAGCTAAGTAGGTAAGTGTTAGCACGACAACCCCTGACACGAGGCTGTTGAGGGGCCTTTACCTTCGGTATCAGTCAGGTGGATGAACTTGAGGAGATGATTCGTAGTAGTTATTATCAGATGAGCGGGCGTGACGAGAAACGAAGTACAGTTCTTGGCTAGGAGACGTGTATTTGCGTAGAGGTGGCCGTTACGCGAGAGCCCAATGGCGATCACATTTCCGGCCAGGTCGATTAGTTCGCTCCAGGGCAGCTGGGAGTTGTGGCGCACCGAATACAGCTCGTCTGTCTGTTCGGCCACGCCGTGGAATCGGCCGAGTGCGTCTTGAGCAACCACGTCCTCCGAGGAGGCCTGTGTCAGCCGGGTGAAGCCAAACATGGAACCAGCATAGATGCTGCTCGGCGGATGGAACTCTCCGCTTGACCTGTCAAATCTCTGCGCGTAGATCAAGGGACCCTCTCCGTAGCCTAGGCAGTGTATGGAGCAGGTCTCGGATATGGATATCTGGAGGGGGAGCAGGCGATCGCCCGAGTTCCCCTTCTCAAACTTGGACGTTCCGAGAAGCCGTGGGATCATCGACCTCTGATCCTTGGTCACCCACTCGTACAGATCGACGCCGGTCTGGTGCAACACAGCCATGAAAGTATTGGCTGGCGAGAAAACTACGTCGACTGCAGTCGACGAGACACGGAGCTCAAACAGGGCCATGGGAGGCGGCACGTTAGCCGTCCGGAAAGGGGTTACTTTGAGGGTCTGGCCATCGATGACAGCGACGGCGCCATGATCATAAGGTGGAGTGAGAGAGCCGTGCGCTACTTCGAAGATGTATTCCGCTTGTACGAGCTTCCCGGCCACGGTAGCAACAAAACGTAGCGCCTTCTCCGGGTGCCACGCGATGCCGCTTGGCTTACCCTCGGTGAATATCTCTTGCTTCAAATACCAGTGGTAGTTTCCCATTGTCCACAGCTGGATCCTGTCGTCTAGCGCGACTGCCAGCACGGTAGAATCCGAGTTCCATGAGAGGCGTATCTCGTCCTTTGCCAGTGGTGTGCCCTCGGAAGATCTTAGCGAGAACTGGCCGTGTCTCAGCCCGTTTCTCTCAAAGAATATGACGTCCACCCTGTCATCAAGCCGTTGGATGCCCGCCATCAAGTTTCCGGCCGGGCGCCAGCTCAGCGCCCCCTCCATGTGGTCGACTGGCTCGCTAACGCCATCCAGCACTCCGTCTCGCGAGTAGACTCGTATGACTCTGCGGATACCGTTCTCGATGGCATTGACGGCAACATACGCTCCGTCCCCTCTCCAACTGATGGTGGTCTTCCCATCGTCAGTCGGGCTTATCACGCCCTGGTCCACCTTCTCCGGTATCGTTGGGTCCCTGAGTGCTTTGGCACCCCGTCCTTGGAACTGTGTCTCCTTCTTGCCCCAGCCCACCGATACATGCTTGGAAGCCTTGAGATCGTCTGCAGTCATGGTCATGTCCGTGAGGGGATCGAAAGTACGGCCCATGAGAACGGCCGTGTTGGCCTTGGTAGTGATGGCCAGAAGCTCCTCGTCAGGTGACCAGCTTGCCGCTGTGATGCCCTCGTCTATAGAGCCCATGATCTCGATATGGACGCCATCTGGAGACGGAGGATCCGACTCCTCGACAATGACAATGTCTCCCCCTTCAAAGACGAGACATGTTGTCAGGCTGTCGGCGAAATGGTGCAGACTGACTACCCTGTCGACAGCCAGGTCCGGGCTTGGGCTGGGGGCATCCCATGAGGCAATCTCTTGGCACTCGCTGCAAGCTGAGTGAGTCTCACGGCCAACACGATGTTGGTGCCGATGACGGCAGGTGGGGGGTCTTACATATCTATCGAGGACGCTCTCACATGGTCGAGCACTCTCAGGAGCTGGATGCGGCCAGTTGCAGCATCGGGCCCTATGGTGCATAAAACTTCGTCCTTGGCTGGATCCCAGCAGGTGGAGGTAATGGCGTCGCCATTGAAACTGGTGCTGGTGTTCCAGGCGTTATATCGTATGTTCCTGAGGTTTCTCATTTTGCGAGGGAGTCTGACTCTATGCTAGATTTTTTCGTCGTAATCAGCGCCTTGTTCCAACCTCTATCAGGTTGCACCCCCATAGGCAGGCAGTGGGCAGACACAGCAAACGCCGTTTTTCCCATGACACTTGCCCACCGGCTGGCTGGGTCACCGAGGAAGCTTGTGCAGCAGAACGGTTTAGATCATGTACATGTCGTCTCCACAAGAACTGTACAAGCTGTGTAGAACAGTGCCCCAATCAGTGCTGATCAAAGTACCTACCACACTTTATCTCAGCACATGCTGTACCACCTTGAAGTTGTACTACAAGCTGGAGAGGCCCCACAGGGCAGACAGTGAGTGTATTAGTGAAAGAGATATGAAGCTTGAGTTGTACTCTCCATTCATAAGGTTTGAACTCTCCGACTGCTGGTGATAAAGTTCGTTGAGCCTCGGTCTCGGCAGTGATGCGGAATTTTATGGGTTTGCACTCTCGTCTCTCATTGATAGGTGTTTTGTCGGAATGTGTTGTAACTTGTTGCAAATGAATGCTCCCCTAGATAAAATCTCTTAACAGCTTCCCCGATTCCTGGTCGAGGATCTGCAATACTATTTCCCTATCCTAATCCGGGGAGCACCACCCAAGACTTTTTCCATCGTTCGACCCAGTCGTTTGACACTGGCCGCGACCGTTCGAGTCCGCTTACCGGCCCCATCTCCTGGCCAGAGCCAAAGTCTATTAATCACAAAGTGCCTTCCCTTCGTACATAGTCTTGATGCCATTGGACTTGTTGAATTCTTCTTTACCCTGATCATTCAAAATTCCTAAGACTCTACTTGGAATTCAAGCCCGTATATGTCGTCGACCATGGACGTCGCTTACAAGCAGCATTCTAGCCACTCGCGGAAGAAGCATCGGTCGGCGACCAACCTGAACCATCTGTCGCTCGCTCCCCTGACTAACAGGATGCCTCTTACGGATACGGAGAACCTCCCCGACACTATCGGTTCCTCGTTGCACTACAACCCTTCTTATCTCCAGGGTAAATCTGCTCCGACAACACCCCGGCTCCTTCAATCACCCTCACAAACCCGGTCAAGCTCACCGCACCGACGGTCTTCGATTCCACACATCCACAGTGGCGCCGCTGGCCTAGGCAAAAGCAAGTCCACAACACATCTTCACGCACGGAACGGAGGGCGTCACACGCCTGGCGGCACCTCCCCGTTGCCGCGGCGTCGTCATCATGACGAGGATATACGTCAGGATAGCGATTGGATGCTGCGGGCCGGGGCGTTGATCTCGTCAGAAACCCGCGAATCCAAAGGCCAAACCTGGCTGCTCTCCAGAGCTAGCTCAACAAGCCTGACAGGCATACGGGATGCCGAAGAGGAGGCACACGAGCGTGAGCTCGCTCGGGAAAGGGAACTTGCCAGCCGACGGACGAGCCGACGGAGCAGCGCAGTCGGGTTTGAAGGGGATGCTATCACACCGGGGAGCCGCTTCGGGAGTCGTTCGCACAGCCGGGTAGGGAGCCGAAGCCGGATACGCACACCTCTTGAACGCGCTGGCCAGGACAACTATTTTACCCAGCCGTTTGGCGAAGAGGCCTTCGCGGGCCCAGACTTTGTCGGGTTGGACGAGACACTGGAAGCCATCGAGATCGACACGAGTAAAGCGGACGAAGCAACTGTTCGGAGACTGTTCGGGAGACAGAGCGGTGGCATGGGTGCTTGGATGTGGTCACTTTTTTCGGTCGAGGAAAACGACGAAGATTCCGAAACGGCCGATGATGATCTGACAGATGCTGAAACAGAGAGCCAGCATCCGCAAAGCGCAAGCACCGTCGACTTCGAAGGCTTTTCAAGCCTTCCCGAGCCCAAGGTCCCACCGCCTAGAAGAGAAGAGGGCAGCGGTTGGGAAGATGCTGCGTGGCTCCTCACTGTAGCGTCTAAGGTGCTTTTGTAAAGCTCAGAAATGAGGCAACGCCAACTCACCACCAACGCGCACAATTGGTTTCTGATATTAGCGATTGCATGTTAATCTGGATTGTGTAATTTGAGAGCCCCCTATAATGGTTTCAAACGCTTTTACTTCGGGCCGGGCGGAACACGTCGTTGTCGAATAAGAGTAACTACCTCGGAATTCAGAGATATCTTGTTACTTCGACTTTTGACGAGTTGATTTATTTATCTGTGTTCACACAGCCGTGCCGAATAATATTTTCCATTTTGATAGAGGGGCTAATAATTTGCTCAGCGCAGCTCCCTATCTAGGTGCTACAAATGAAGCCGACGTTACTATCCTGTACTACCTACCTCAGAACTCATCGGCAACAGCCGATACAACAACTATGAGGCTAGACTAGAGTGTACCAGAAGCCCTAATGCGTGAATCTCGACAAGGCTGACCAGTCATGGTCCTGCCCAAGTAGGCAGGACGCTCTTAAGCACCCTGGATGGCTTTACGCATTCAGGAATCAGGATACCGATCCACCTTGGCGAACGCTCGAGACCTTTTCTCTGCAGCGATTGTGGTTGGGGGGGGGGGGGGGGGGGGTTGAGATGTCCCGATGGACCATGGCGCAACCTTTTCGTTGTATGACTGGCACAAAAGAACAGCAAAATGGCGGGGGGGGGGGGGGGGGGGGGGTGAAACG
>MU280875.1:48237-108427 GCA_022385605.1 Xylariaceae sp. FL0594
CGCCCCCCCCCCCCCCCCCCCCCCCCCCCCCCCCCCCCCCCCCCCCCCCCCCCTGCAACGGGACCTCGATGCAGCTTCAAAACAGGTTTTGTTGTTTTTCACCAGGGTTAGGTATCTATCAGGCTCATATATTTTCGAGCGTCTCTCTTTCCGTCTCTTGTTTGTCGAGATGCCCAGGAGGAGATAACAGCCTAACGCCGCTTTCCCGGATTGAACCGGTACCTCATCTTGTAACACGTAATGGATGGTAGGTACCTTAGGTAATGCCCAAGAATCTCACACCTGTTTCGCTTCCCCTCCCCTCTTTTTTGGATCTTTAGTCAGCCTGCCGCCATGGTCTTTTTTCGTTCAGCAACACCGTTCGAGGCTTCCAACAGCCTCGAATGGAGACATCAGATGTCTGGGTGGATGGGATGTTATCATGAATGCAGGGCGACAACCCAAAATTCTCCACGTTGACGACGGGTCGGACGGAATGTCGATTCCGCGGAGCAGCCCCGAAAAAATCAGCACTAAAAAAATGTCGACAGCCAAAAACCCCAGGCACCAAAATCCGAATTTCGAAGAATACGATGCTCTAGATAGCGGGCTGATGATAAGTACTGGACTTGCTTGATAGGTACAAATATGTAGATAGTGGTTTTTCGAGAGAGGGACAGCGTCGAGTTACTTGTACAACTCGTGAAATATAAAGATTCGGAAAATCTCGAGTCCTCACTTCCACAAGAAGGTGTACTGTTCTAACGCGCCGGCTAGCTCGGGCTTATATGTCCCCGCTCTGTATACATAAGTACCTAGTCTAACCTTTGACGAAAGAATGACGTAGATGCCCTTTTAAGAAAAAGATTTTTGGCCTGTTGCAACGTCCGGTATTGAAGCTTGCTGGCGTCGTCATACTCAAGTGTTCCCCTTCAGCTTTTGTAGGGTTTGACTCCCAGAAGGCTTACTTTGCTTAGGTATTAGATATCAGAGAAGCTACAACAGTCAGATACAAACTTTGTTACGTGACAGTGTCCGGTTCTGTTATCTTATCCCGAAATACCTATCTACTGTGTACCAAACCAGACAAAAGCGAACCTCGAACCCCACGAGGTTAGTTTAGGTTCCTACCGAAGCAATTTTTCGTCCTTTCCCTAGGGGCCCCCGTACTTACCCAATTAAAGTCTGTTAAAGCCGTCGAGCAGGCCCACGAGATTGAAAAAGCTGGGATTCGGATGGCCCATACAGAATATGTAGGACCCTGCATTCAGTGACATGGGCAGATTATGAGCTTTTAGCAGGGAATTGAAAACAGCTGTAGCTGTTCAAGACCCGGTTATTCGCAAATGCGATTGGCCAGTATCAAAAGTCTCGACGGATGGTTTGTTGCAAGGCTAATGTAGTGGGCACCATGCCATGTTGCCAGAAGTTAGAACGGACGACTCGACTATCTATTAGTACCATAACTGACCGGACAAGAGGCTACGGGCCCACGGGCCACGGCAGACTTTCGGCTTTGGGACTTGAGCGGATCACAAGCCAAGAGCTGGATGTTCCATGCTGCATAACATGTAGCTACCTACTACCTTATACAGCTTGACATCCTCATATCTGCCTTTGTGCTCTGACTCTGGCCGAGGTAGGGCATCGCAGTCATAAGCCCTACTCTCTAGAGATTCAGGAGTGAGATTTCAAGATGTGTCAACGTGGGTGGCATAGGTGTTTCTACCTCTCCAATTCGAAGAGACATTGCTTGTTTCGAAGCAAGAAGCTTCACCTTTCTAGACTAATATGCAAGTGTAACTCGGAACTTGTAACCGAGGGGAAAACGAGTTCTTTGGGCAGTTGTTGGGCAGTTGCAAGTTTAGGAAGCCCATACCCATCAGTGCACTTTACCTGGCGGCCAACATCTAAATAAACTGTACTTCCTGTAGCTTGAAGCCATTTATTAAAAGCTTCTAGAATGTTTCACCAGCCATCAGATCCCAGACACGTGCATAGATAGACTGTCTACTTGAGCCGGCTGCTGGACGCCCACTAACCTAAAGATAAAGTCTCCCTGCCGCGAACTTAGTAATTGGAGATATGTAAATGTTCCCATTCAAATTTCACAGAGTGGTTCTCTTCCGAGCGGTTTCTAAACAGGAGGTCTTGTGAGGGGCCAACAGGCTACGTCCCCACCAGAACCCGCCAGCTTAGCAACTAGACTACACCATGCAACTTTGGGCTAGTAGCTACAGAATCACGCAAGCTTCGCATTACCAACCCTACTACAGCAGTACTCCATGCAGCATAACAACAGTACATGGAATGATTTACCAAGTTGAGAATGTCCCAAGGGTGACAAAGAATCCCCCACGCAAGAAAGAGTGTGAGAAACAAACCCATGGTTGTTGTCAGTGCCTGACCAGAGGATAATTTTACTAGAACAGATATCTAGATATCCACCTCAATAGAGACCATAAAATACCACACGCAGGTTATAAACAGGTTAACCCCAAATCTAGAGCATAGCCAGCTGTAAGTAAATGCCTCGTAATGGAGGGTGAGAGGGTGGCCTGGATCAGTCTCAAGGATCTCACATGGTTCCAGAGTTGCTGTCTGTTTCAAACCCACAATATTGTAACTTCAAGTAAGGGATGGTCTTCCGTGCAAAGTATGTACCACATGGAGATGAGATTTAGGTCAACCAGATTCATTGTGAAGACTTGAACACTCTGGCCAATATCTCATCTGCCCATTCACTAGTACAACAGGAGGCAGAGCCCCAACTAGGTATCTTGCTGACGTCGTTGTACCACTTCGAACAGTATAGCGCACAATACAGCCTTTTACAGCATACTTTCTATCTCCTACCTACTGTAACCTAGTAGTAACTTTAGCTAGCATTACGTGCCATAACTGTTACACTTTAGGTAATCCTGCAGACCACTTAAGTATGGAAGAGGTCTTATGACCTTTTTGTCTACAAGGACGTTGTCTGCCCTTGGGCCTCGTCTTGGGCGGCTGGTGCAGTAGAAACCATCAACCTCTACACAGTACCTCTATGCTGTCCACTGATATTTTTGGCAAATCTATCCTCCAATGCTGCTGTATTGGTGACAGATAATCACAAGCTGGAGACTTACCTGTTTCCTTTTTGGCGCTTGTAGAGGGACAACGTTTCAGCTGCTGCTGCTGTACACAGTATAGGGCTATTCTCTACCTCCTAACCTACCTACCTCGGGCCGGTCTGAGACACTATCACCGCCATCGTCATCTTTAGCTAACCTATGTAAGTATGTATGCCCTACCCGCATCCAGACCCGACATAACCCATCTACATGTATTTCTCTGCCTTAAAAAGTGAACTGGCAGCCTAGGGAGGTACCTACCTGCACATGTGCTTATCGGGGTACACACATTGTACATAGATGCCTGCATTTTCAACGCTTTTCACTTCCCTCGTTCTTGTTCGTAATCACACAGGAGGTTTATACTGCTGTTGACATATCCATAAGCCGCTATCACCGCAGCTATCATATCGGCCCCTCACCCCCTCCCTTCTCCTCGCACATTGTTCTTATTGCTACTTCCTACCAGCCTACCTACCTACCCTTACAGCAGTAAATTTGTACATACTATTTACCACGTAGTGATTGCCAGGCACATTCTAAGCATCCACATACACGTTATCACCTACTAGTACTTTCCTACTGTACAGCATACAGTGGTACCTCTACCTGCCTTTGCATTCGGGTACCTTAGGTAATCCCAAAATCCCCGCCTCCAAAGTCGTTTTACACGCTATCAGGCACTTCTCAATCATTGCCATTTTTAGCAAGCCCGGCTGGTAAAAAACACTCCGTGAATCCGTCAGCGTTCTCGACCCAGCTGTTGCACCACCCATCTGCATGCACTGCATACCACTAATAACCCAAGGACTACAGCATACTTTGTAAAGCGAGGTACCCGCCGCTCATCACAGCCCAAGGCCCCAAGCGGTCTTTGACTTTCCATCCTTGCCTTGCCCTCTGCGAGCCGCCGTCTCTCGTGACTTATCCTTCCTTACGATTCGTAAGTAGGGTCTCCTGCCCCCACGTCGCTCCCGCGCTCAGCCTGCGCTTAACCTGCGCTCGACCGACTTGCACTCACTCTCGAGTCTCTGCACACAATCTACTCGGACTAATTCAATCTTTTAGCTCTCAGTTGTAAATTCTCGCACTAGTGCTTGTTCTCTCACACCTTTGGTCAACATGTCTCACGACCAGGTACGTGAAGGGCGAGCGCCGTCTATCTTTGGAAATGTGCTGGTCGGGAGTCTTAACTAACAGGGTGCAAGATTGACGACGGCCATGACGGCTTGGATCTTGGGCCGTCGATTGACATCATGACGTTCAGCCAGATCCTGGAGATGGATGACAGTGAGGATGACCGTGAATTCAGCAAATCCATCGTCTACGGTTTTTTTGAGCAGGCCGAAGAGACCTTTGAAAGCATGGATAAAGCCCTGTAAGTCTACCAGCCTGGCCACCCCCGCCTTCTGGCGTCGCTGTCATCTTTGCCTGCCGCTCTTCGTCCGTCCTGTCGCTCCTGCGAACTGGGGAGCAGAAATGCGTGGCTCCTACCTCACGGCATCTACGGCGGTTACTAACGTGTCTTGTCTGCTCAGAGCAGAGAAAAATTTGGATGAACTCTACCGGCTGGGGCATTTCTTGAAGGGATCATCGGCCACGGTGGGATTGACCAAGGTTAAAGACAGCTGTGAGAAGATACAACGGTACGGGAAGCAAGAAGACGTCGATGGTACGCCTCAGCCAGATGCAGAGTTATGCCTGAGCAGGATCACATCTACCCTTGCGACGGTGAAGTCCGAATATGCAGAGGCCGAGAAGGCTTTGAAGAAATTTTTCGGTGACGACGCCTAAAGCTCTCGACCGACCTGCGAGGACGAGTGCCAAGTGCCTTGGGGGAGGGGGTAATTGCGGTATCTCACTACTGCATATGTGGTGGCCTAGAGCTACAACTGGGCTCGACTGACTGTGAGAATGTGAGGTCTGCTCGAGCATCATGAGAAATGACGGTTGCTCGGGCAGCTTAGTCACACGTGGGTGACACAGCATTGTCGCCGGCCTTTTGAACTTGGATTCAAAGAATGTCACTACAAACAAGCACCCTTACGCCAACCTCCCTCTTTGCCAACCTTCTTTACCGAATAGAGCTTATTGACTATCTGCTATAATCTGCCTCGTCCCGAAGAACACGCGTTGTTATTGCAGAAGAGCGTCAACACAGTTTTGTATTCTACGTCACTGGGGGGTTTATTGCATAAGTTGTGGAAGGGGAAAGAAGGCTCAAGAGGATTAGGCCAAGGATCCCATGGCGGTGTATCGTGCTCGTTTTTTCACGACGCATGGATCGAAAGATATCTGATTAAACACAAATACACAACTATTGCCCTTCCGCTAACCAAATTAACTGATTTCTTTCCATTTTCTTCTCTGCTGCCTGCCTTCATGTACTGTGACGACAGTATGACGTTTTCTGCTGATGCAGCGATCCTCTCCCCTTTTGTCACGCCCTTGTGCGCCCTTTCCCTCTTCTTCTCCCGTGTCGCACAAGGAATGGACTTGCATAAAAGACACGGGGACTTTTCCCACTGCTAGTCTAACCTGCAGGCTGGGAAGGAGAGTTTGGGCCAAGTAGACTGACCTTGGGTATTTTAAATTGTTTCTTGTCTCGGGCCCTTCCGCTCCTTCCCTCGGTAATCGGTTCCCGGTAGGAAAGTTAAAACTTAAACTTAGTATATATATCCCAGAGAAGCATGGGATAGAAATAAGGTCTGCATACCTATACCTACATACCCGTGAACTGTGTATCTTTGTATCCTAAACCTCGTGAGTGGTTGGTTGTCAGCGAACGTTCTTTTCTTTGATGTTCGGATGTTTTGGGACATGGATGAGTGGTGTGTGTGCAAGGTCGATGGGGCAAAAGTAAAGTAACCTAGGACATTGTGTCAAGATAATCAGATTGATCAGCCTAGTCTGGGGGAGGTTGGTTGTAAGGTTAAAGATCTGGAAGATTGATTGATTTTTGTAACATACTGCTATGATAGAATGGGGTTTGCAAAGAAATGTGAATGTGAGGAGAAAAAAGGAAACTGGAACCGAGTGGGAGAAGAGAACCTGGTTTTGTGTGAATTTCTGTACGACTCCTTTTTTTTTTTTTTTTTTTTTTTTTTTTTTTTTGGTATTGAGTGAGGGAGATCATGGTAGATATAACGCCATGCTTGAACTACATACCTAGGTAGGTTACATACGACCTGACTACCTCCGTATATGTTTACCTCGAAAATGTATGTGTCAACATAAAAACAAACAAATTCAAGATTTGCCTCGGAAAGGGGAATACATGACATAGGCTAAGTAAGTAGGCAGTGTAGCAAACCTAAGCTACGTTACCTATTTCTATGTTTATCCTTCTTCTTCAGATATCAACCTCAGCCACGACCTCGTAAGCCTCGACGTCTTCGTTGTCGCCGTCGGGCAGTTTCTTGGCACCCATCTTGCATATGGCGATCTTCTCCAGCGGCACGTCCCTCATCCACGTGTAGTCTTCGTACCTGTCGATGATCTGGCGCGCGTCTAGGGTCAGCCTCTCTCTTCTCCTCCTACCTCTTCCTCCTCCCTTGCCTCTTGCCGCGTGTTTTGAGCCCCCGGTTGTGTCTGGGCTGGCGATTATGGCTGGATTGATATTGTCTTGTTGTTGTGGCTCTGGTTGGGGTTGAGGTTGAGGTTGTTTTTTCCTGCCCCCCTTGACGTAGATGGTGTTCACGATAGTAGCGTGCAGGAGCAAGGGTCTGCTCTTCCCCTTCCCCTTCTCCGTCTCAGCATCCATGAGCCCGGCATCTTGAAACTGCTGCCGGACTTTCTCGCAGAAGCTCTGCAAGATCCCGTTGGTGCCGTCCTCGTCCCCGTCCGCGGCGAATGCCCTGTTGTTGTGACTGTCGATGGGAGAGGCGTATAAGACGGACGCCTTGGCCGCATTCGGCTGCATCGAGCGCAGACCTTGAAGCGTTATGGACAGCAGCTGCTTCTTGCCCCCCAGCGCCATTCCCGGCATCGTATCCAGCGATTCAGGGCTCTTCTCCTTCTTCTTCTCTTCGTCCCTGCAGCGCTCAGATATGACATCGGCCAGTATCTTGCCCGGGTTCAGCTCCTCGAGTAGTAACCTCGTCGCCCTCTCTAAGCCTAATACCGATGAAGAAGAGGAAGAAGGGGAAGGAGGAGGAGGAGGAGGAAAGCTCATGACCCCGAGAGTAAGATGCAGAGTCCCGAGGGGTCTCACGGCTTGCTCGGGAACGCCGAACTCCTTCGTGGCGTCCGCCTTGAATGCCGCGAGGCTGGCGCTCAGCTGCGGCCGCGATGCCGCCGTCACCAGCGGTATGCATAGGAAGTGCGTGGGTGGCGGACGCGGTGGCATGACTGCACTGCTTAAACTAGGTATTTTTGCTTCTTGGATAGGATTTTTTTTTTCAAGAAAAAATCAATTCTTTGGCCAGTTCGATTCTTCGTGATATAAGACTAATTAATGCTGGAGGGTTATGTAGGTGACATGGTAAGTGTTTTGGATATTGAAGTGCGTGCTGACAGGTTACACCAGGAGGCTTCAGCAAGTGATGTTCTTGACCACTTGGCCAAGGCCTGGTAGTTGCGACTTCTACCAAGATAGGTTTTGGTGCTATAAAAATGTTTCTTCTTCTTCTTTCCCTTCTTCCAGTTATTGTCTTCATATAAGGATGGTGAAGCAACGCACAATAGCAAGGAGTACAGTTTATGTAGGTAGTCCTGTATCTAGTAATTGTCGAATAAGATATGGTAGTCTAATACCTCTGTGTACTTACACATACACAACTACATGTACCTGGGTATTCAGAGCAGCAAAGGGACAAGCATTAGATAAACTACAGCCACCGAATCAACCAAGTGCAAAGAGAAGTTGTTCAAGTTAATATTCTAACATAGGGTCTGACAAGGGCAGAACGATCTGGCGTTTCAAATCAAGTTTTGCTTCTTTTACATTATTAAAAATAAACATGTAAAGAAGCTGCGATGCTGCCGTTTGCTGCAAGGTACTTTACTTTGGGTATCCAGATTCCAGAGACCCCATCGAGACAGCAACGACTTATGCCTACTGTGTACTCCGTATCAGGGCTTACATGCACTGCCTACCGGTGCTGTGCCACGTAATCTGAGGTCATGCAATGCAGACCATCAACACTTTGTTCGTCGATACTGTAGAATCTTACCCTGCCAACAGCTTCATTTCGGCTGCTTTGAATTTGTAATCCATCATCGCAAATATGCATGGCACGTAAATGACTACAAGGCCGTGGGAAGCATGCATCGCCCCCTCTACTGTCCATCGATCCTGTCCATCTGCTTCAGAGTCATTCTCAGTAAAAAGCCCAGGCGACAGCGACATCGACATCGATCTCAGCGACCGCTGCGTTAAATGTACATAACGTCTGAGCTTGAGGAGAAACATCTAGGTTACATCTCCGAATCATGACCGGCACCTCCGACAAGCGGAAGAGCACCATCACTTTCACCCATGGTATCCGCGCCTCCGCCTCCACCTCGACACGCAGCAGCAACAGCAATAGTATAATCGCGGCGCCTCCACGCGCACAGCTGATACGCCACGGCCCGAGCGCATCGACGTCGGCCCCATCCCCGGCCGATATTGACGACAAGCCCCAGCATGAGCAGAGCGTAAGTACCTCTGGTCTCAAGGACGGGACCGGGGCAGGCTCGACGACGATACACGTAGCCATAACGGCAAAGGAGAGGGAAAAGAGCCTGCAAGACAAGATCGCCGAGCTCCGGCGCGAGCTGGCCGAGAACGAGGCCGAGTTCACGCGCGCTCTCGACCGCCTGTCCCAGAACGAGAGCGAGACGGCCAGCTACTGGCAGAACAAGTACTCGGCCCTGAACCAGCAGTTCCTGCGCGTCGACACCGAGGTGCGCGTCCTGAGGACCGAGGTGGACGTTCGCGAGGCCGAGAAGACGGAGCTGCGCGAGGAGTGGGAGTTCCTGCAAGAGCAGCTCAGCCAGCGCGATGCTGAGATCCGCGAGCTCAAGAATCAGATTGGCGGCCTGAAGCAATGGGTCAGTACCAACACAAAGAGGAGCGACCAGGCGAGTGACGAGGAGTTTGCCGAGACGGTTGCGAAGCTCCGCAACGGTCTCCAGAACTGGGCTGTCTCTCATTTTCGAAAGTCTTCTTTCGGTAGGCCAAACCTGGGCTTTATACACGATGTGTTATTATTGCAGTTCCCAGTCTAACGCCGCGCATGTTCTATCTAGATCTTGGTAAGGCTGACCAAGCCGTTCTTGACGATCTGGGCAAGTTAGTGCCCTTGTACGAAGAGCTTGCCGTGAACCGGACCAAAGCGGCGTTGCTGCAGTCCATCGTCTCGAGCATCCTGGTAGAGATGGTCTTTGATGCATACTTTGTCGGCCTTCCGGAAGAGAAGGCTGCTCAGCTAGGCCAAGTAGAAAAGTACCTAGAAGGTCTTAGTAAGTGCTGTTGGATCGAACCCTACCGCCATTAAGCCTCTAACCCTGCACCCAGGCTCAACTGAAGCTGTCAATGAGTGGCGCGCGATGACTCTATCCATGCTTCGAAACGAATGCGGGCTCAAGTTGCAGCACGAGACGGACTCGGTGATACGTAATGCCATGGCAAGAATCAATCGCATTGTGGATAGCATAACAGATGCGAAAGCGACGGACGCACGGGACCAAGCTCTGCGGGCTCTTGTGATCAATTCCGTTAATTTAGCAAGACTTCTGGTTGCCCAGAAGGCTATGTTTAAAGTGACAATGCCAAAGATACTACCCTACCAGAGGGTATTATTTGAAGCTGACACCATGGTCCATATAGGCGAGGAGGATGAAGACTGTCTGACATCGCGAGAGATACTCTGTGTCACGTTCCCAGGCATCGTCAAGCACGGGGACGAGAACGGTAAACATCTCCAGTACCGAAACGTGATTGCCAAAGCGACAGTCCTCTGCAGTCTCGAATGACCACACTTCCCTTTTACTACCTCCATTTCCGGTCCGAAGAACCGTGTGGTACCGACCGAGGCCGTCTGATGTGGAGGTGACCAATTGGAAAAGTCCATGCAGATAAAGACGTGGCCAGGACGGATAGTGTGAACACCGTCTGCCAGCGGCCCGCTGGCATGGCGGTCGCGCAGTCCCCGGTGAGCAGGGCTAGAGGAGCTCTGGACTTGAGAAAGTGGGCGGTCCAGCACTCTTTGAGAAACGCGGCTCTGCCCGCACACTCGCAATCTGCGATTACATCTCTCCACGGGGGTACACGAACAGTAGAGGCGCTCCCCACCCAGATCCCGGAGGTTGCTGCATGCCCTTGTTCTGGACCAATCAATGGTCTTCTAGCTTTGACACGACTCTCTGCAACTGTTAAAACATGCATATGCTGATCTGAAAGCTTATGCACCAGCGCACCCCTTCCCCAGCAATCGTCGAAACTGCTTGGTCCGGTTTGACCGCGTCTCGCTCTCGTTGGCTGGTGGGTATTGCACGACCCCATCAGAGAGGAACATACATACACAGTCTAGAACAAGGGTTGTGGTTATCTGCGTCTTCCTGCCTTGCGTATCTCACGTACAACCGAGAAACCAGCGGCTAGTGGCAGAGGGCAATGGAGCATGTCTAGACTGGGGTATGCGGATTCTCTGCCTCACGGTTGTCGACTACTAAAGGCTTGTGCCAATACAAAGCTGAAATTGCATGCTAAGAGCGGGCAATTCGTATCACAGGGGTTTCGCTATTGCGTTCATTGGGCGTTGGCGTATAAGATCAAGAGTCCAAGGCTATCTGCAAGTATTAGAGCTAGAGCTTCCGATCTTGTGCCTGTAAATGGAGGCAATATGGCAGTGGTCGACGGGCTTCGGGATTCCATCTTTGACTTTAATTCGCTCGAGTCGAGCAAGAAGCAGCGGTGAGGAATTACCTTGAGCGAACAGCTTACCACTACCGGTGCCTGTTGCGATCTGCCGAGAAGCCAGGAACTGGCAATACCACGGCGATGCAAGGATTGATGGATTATGCGACGAGCGATCGCGTCGTGAAGTACCGCATACCTCGTTTAATGCCTGATATTCCCCTTGTTGGCTCGTTGGAACTGTGGAGGGAGGAGGGGATCCGGGGGGGCGCGGGATATGCTCGATCCCAGCAAAAGTAGGCTGACAGGCGTTCGAATCGTGATCCCCCAATCCCCTTTCACCCTGCAACCAGACTGGTTCTGGCGACTCTGGCAACCCTTGTAGACTTGGCTGTATCTTATGCCCCCGGCATTGCGTGCTCGGGGCTTTCTTCCCCAGCGAGATCCGTTCAACTTGATAAAGTTTGGGTTGAGTTGGTGCGCGTAAAGATCCCGTCCGTGATCCACGGCGGCAGTAGCCACATTTCCAATGACAGACGTGGACTAGGTGGGGAACAGGAGCTGTTTGCCCACTCAAGGAAGATACGGGTTATCAGTTAGAGAGGGTACGGCAATACATGCATCCTGTGAACGCGTACGCGTGATAGGTAGCATGCATAGGCGAGAGCGCATCCCTCTCCCCACAGGCGCAAACGCCAAGCCAACGTTGAGGAGACCATGGCGGATGCATGCTGGCGTGTCTGGTGTGGTTCAACACATCAAGGTCAACAGTCGGAAACCGCGTTGGCTCCTGAACCCGGGCTCTCGAGAAGTGGGTGTGCATCTTGCATGGACATATGCGGTTTAGGGGATGACGCGTGAGCTATCGACGGGTCCGAAAGCGCCTGGCGGTGGGATGGAGACTTCGGCAAGGTAAGTTGTTGGTCCGGTTCTGGGTCGGGTCGGGGACCTCGTTTTGTCTGGGTTCTTTTTCATTTGGATCTGGTTGTTCTTTTCATACCCGCTGACGCGCGACATCGTAGAGACCCAACGTCTGCGAGCGATCCCTGCTGGCAATAAGGTCTTTGGTTGGTTTCGATTGCCTTCGACCCCTCTCTTGCGCCTGGAAGAGGTAGGTAGGTAATGTGTGTCTGGTCCCATCAGCCTGTGAATGTGGGTTGAGTTGGGGCGTGTCCCTTGGGAATTTAAAAACGCCATGGATTCCCCAGATGAAGAGGTCCTGACTTTCAAAAGCTGGTCAGTCGCAACGGGTATGAATCTGCGTGTTTGCATGTTGACTGCCCTTCATATGCTGGCTCGGGGTCTTTGGTGTCTCCGATTTCTGATATAGCGCCTGAGCTTCCCGCTTTCACTTACTCAAGGCGGCATCTTCTGCATGAACCCTGTGTAACAGCCGAGTTAGGACCCATTTCTTGGATATAACATACTCGAGCTCTCTTGTATTGTCAGTACTTCAAGACGGTCTTTCCCGAAGACATCTCATACACACACACACATCCACCTACATACCATATCCTGCCGGTGTACCTACCTTAGCGATAGGTAGTACCTGGCAATCTCGTGCTTTGGGCGGCACCTGCAGTCAGTGCAACGCTTGGCCCCCAACGCATCAACATCGCAACTTCCCCGACGGTCCTCACTTTGAGACGAGGGTTGTGAGGGAAGGCGCAAGCATTGAACAATCCCAGCTTGAAGAAGGACCCGGGTACGCTTGCGCCCTCCTCTAGCCCGGTAGCTCAATTAGCTACCCACCTAGCTCAACGCCATGTATTCCTCTTCATACGCTGCAGGTGCTCCTTATATGGACTCGCACTCCATCGCGGGCGACTCCATGTACACGCCATCGAATTATTCAATGGCCTCACCGAGTACTGCCGTAAGCTACCCCGATACAGCTGCCGAGCCAGTGCCACATCACGATCTCCACAGTATGGCTGGACGGCTGCCCTGCGAATTCGTAGGGTATACCTGGTGCGACCTGACTTTCCCGTTGAACGACCCGCAGTCATGGATCCGGCATGTCCTAGATGATCATCTTCAGCAACGCTTGCCCCGTGATGCCAGATGCTGGTTTTGTGACGATATTGACTTCACGGTCAGCGATCGATGCGATGAAGTGACCAACTTCACCAACCGGATGCGGCACATCCACGATCATTTCATAAATGGCAGTGGGAGTGTCTACGCCATACGTCCCGACTTCCTAATGAATGAACATCTGTGGCGTCAGGGACTGATAACGGACGAGAGCTATGAATGGGTCAAGACACGTTACGAGCACCCGCACGTGCGCGGCCTCAAGCCCCGGGATTTCCAACCGGATGGACTGTGGCACAGAGAGGAGGGCAACTCGCAGGCCTTCAGCGCTCTCGAAAAGGAAGACAGGACACGTCGGAGGGAGGCGAGAGAGAAGGAGAAAGAAAGGAAGGGACAAAAGAAGAATGAAAAGCACAAGAAAAGGCGATAGAGTGGAGTTTGAGCTGGTGGATGGGCCAGAGTTCTTTCTTCGCTTCTTCTTTCCTTCTTCGCATGTTGGCGTTCATTCTCTGTCGGTCGCGATGAATGATGCGAGTTTCCTCCTGATTGATGTTTCGCCCTTCTTTATCATCTCTCTTCATGACGAGACAACCCGTACTGGGAGGCAAAAAGTCCTCGTCCAGGCCTCTTAGTGCAAGGAGGGTGAGGGAGCATATACATAATGAAGTAGGAGAGACGGGGGAGGTATTTCTATCTCGCTGGACGAAGACAAGGGTGGATGTTGGGCAACGGGTCCTTGCCCTCTTTCCTTTCCTTTTCTAATTGAGCCCAGATCCAATGGCAGACGGGCTGTGGGCTGGCAGGGCAGGACTCAGCCTCAATCGCCCGTGCAACTGGGTCGCGGATCATGGATGCATATTTGCGTTGCATGCAGGACTGAGGACGCCCGGCTACCTTGTCGCCTACTGCTTGGGCGGGAGCCGGAACGGCTGGCGGACAGGAGCTAGGGCCAATCGGGTATCAAACCCGCAGAATTGAAGAAAAAAGGTTCAAGGGGAAAGAGGCAAAAGACAAGTTGCATTTTCCATCTTGCTGCATGGGGTCTGGCGCTCGCGCCCCGATAGCTGCCAATGTCTGCCATCATGTGTTCGCATCTTTACGATCGGAGGCATACATACAGTGTACTAGCGCACTATGGGTAGCTTACCAGAGCCTGACGACAACCTGAACGTACCTATCGACCAATTATCATACATCCTTCAAGCGGTCACTTGGCTCGGGCTTCAAAAACTTACCTCCTCACCATTATTCGCCCCAGCCGACGACCAATATTATTATATACTTAAGGTCTGCAGCCCCTCGTACTCATGTGTCCCTGCATGCACTGCCATCTCCAGGTCTCCATCTTTCCCCACTCCCATACATCGGATCACCGTGTCAGCAGTGAATGGGGGCCGGCGAAAGGGAAAGCAGCAGTGCAGGGTGAACGCGAGCCGGGTCGAATCGGGTCGCGTCCCCGTTTCAAAACGAAATCAGGGCCATGCTCGGAGCAGGTCGCGGAACTATGAGACGATCTGGTCTGCCTCGGATGGCTCTCTGCCTAATCGAGGGCAAGTGTCGATTCTTCCTGTTCGGCCCATCTCCCTTCTTATCTCTACTCGTCGGAGCCGGAGAACATTCAGTCTGCTTTTTTCCCCTTTTCCAACGTCTCCTTGCGCCTTGCTACTTGCAGTCCCTGCCATATCTTTCCATTTTTCTACTTTTAAACCCCTGTTCTTTCCATTCTGCTTCAACGAGCGGGATGACGAGAAAAATGCTGCATCCGGGCTTACATCGATTTTGCGTACGAGAAAGAACGACCGTTAGGATACTTCTCATTTTCATCTTTCTTTCCGATCTTTCTTGGGATTCGCTCTCTCGGGTTTCCTGATCTCGCATTCCTTGCTTTTTTGTTGGTTTACCTGTTCTGCCTCCCTCAACGGTGGGACGAGACTGATTGATAATGACAACGATACGACGACACGAGAAACGTTTGCATCTCTTTATATATGCGCCTAAGCAGCGGGAGGGGAGACCAAGTATTGGAAAGGAGGAACGTTGGGCCTATAGCTAGCCACCAGGGACATTGAGAAAATGTTGTCGGACACAACTGGCCGGCTGAAAATTGCAGAGCAAGCAGAACAAAAAGGGAATAAATACGTTTTCGGGGGTGAATCGGTTTGGAATTTGAGAATGAGAATGACTTGAAATGATATCAACTGGAAATATCCTTCTCTATTTCCTCGTCTTATATCTATTTTTTTTGCTCACCGCATGTTTTTCCGTCCTTCTGATGTGATATCGCAACTTGATTCTTATCAAAGCGGGCCTTGTGACACACAGTCTGAGAGATGTGATAGGCGGCTAAGGTACTCTTTTTCTTTCTTCTCTTTTAGACAAGGCAGAATCCCATCCATAAACGAGGCAAAAACCGGTGACGAATGCCACATTACATACAAGTCGGGCGAAGAAAAAGTGTCTGCAGGGGTGGGGTGCGTGGGAGAGTAGGAGAGTATGGGGGCTGCAAGTCTGCCTTACTCGATCTAGGTTACCCTGTAAGTTTAGTATGGTGTGGTGTGGTTCGCATATGAAAAAAAAGAAGTCTTTTTTAAGCCTCCTTTTCGATTTGCCTTCTTTTTTTTTTTTTTTTGCCTTCTTTCTCTTTTCCTTTTACGTATCTAGCCTAGCAGCGATTTTTATATTTCAACGTGTTTTACTATTTTAATGCTTTTTAAATCCATGTTTATACGTATGTTTAAGGTCAGGTTTTGTCATTGTTGTATACCTCTTTTTTTTACAGATGGCAAGGAGTAAACATGGATAGGGTTTCCTTTGCTCTAACCTACCTATTTATATATATAGATGAAAAAACAGAATACCTACCTTATCTAACCTACCCAACTTGAGGGATGAATGATATCGAGAAAAGGAAAGGAAAGGGAGGACTGATCTAATTGATTGGGATATAGTAAGATAGATAGATATATAGATAGCTAGATGGCTCTCAAATAAGGTAACTTACCTACGACTCAACAACAGGAAACAAGCCTTATTTAGAAGTTTAGGTCTCTATATTTTATTTTACTTTACTTAAATTAAGATAAACAAACCTAGCACAACATTCTCTCAGCCAACTGATAGCTACCTAGACTAGATAGAGGTAGTAAGGTTGTGGGCAATATGTACACGTACACAGAGTCCTCCTCCTCGTAGGAGGAAAAAGAAAAAGAAAACAGACAATGGACTGCATGCACACAAGATGTCTTGTCTTGTCTTCTCTTTGGCTCGCTCGCTAGGTTATATATCTCGCTTGCTCTCGCTCTTGGCTAATCATCTTCAAAATGCTTTCGCTTCCAACTAACTCGCAAACTCGCCCAAGAAATCTTTTCTCCCAAGTTCCCAATCATCTCATTCCCAATCATCTCATTCCATATCATCCATTATATCAAAAAGACAAAAAAGCCTCCAGCCTCAAACCCCTACTCACCCACCCTACCGACCTGATCTCTTCCGTGTATATATATATATAGTTTTAAAAGGAGTGGGTTTCAGAATATTCTCGGAAATAGGCAACATAGTAAGTACCTAGGTAAATCAATGAAACTCGGCCTCGACCCTGCCGTACCTGACGCCGTCGACCTTGAGCTCGAAGCCGAGGCCGGCGCTGTCGACGATCATCTCGAGCGTGAAGTCGAGGTTGTCGAACTCGACCCCCCTCGTCGTCGTGAGCCGCGTGAACAGCGACCGGGGCACGGCGCTGAGGTCCGTCGTCAGCGTGCACACGTGCACCAGGCCCCGGCTGCTGTACGCCTGCGGCGGCTCGTCGGCGTCGCACGCGATCAGGTCGTCCGTCACCACGAGGGACTGCCCCGGCCGGAAGTTGCGCGTGTAGTGGAACGCGATCGGGGTCAGTGGCGAGATGGCTTCGCCCTGTTGTTTTTTTATCAACATCGTGTCAACGAACGCGATAGTCAGGAAAGAGAAGAGAAAGCGGTGAGGTGGAAGAAGGGAGGAGGGGATGAAAAGAAAAATGGGGGGGAAAATAGAAAGGAGAGAATTTATCACCTTTGCAATATGCCACTGCATGCGGTCACTGACCATCCACCTCTCCCAGAGCGGACTCCAGTACCTCTCGCTCACGCTGTGCTTCTCCTCGTCATAGACCGTGGCATACGAGGTCCCGTAATGCATCCTCGCCTTGCGGCTGATGACCATGTTGCCCTCCAGACCCCTCAAGACCGCGCCCCTCACCACTGCCGTCCAGGCGTACAAGGGCTGCATCACCTCGATAGACCCGTTCTCTCCCACCGCCCGCGCCGTGGCGTGCGTGGGGCGCTCCGAATAAGGCGGCGGCGCACCGCTGGTGAAGTGCGAGCGCAGCCGCTTGTACAGGTACTCGCTCTGCCCGAACCCGCCCACGAGGACGATGCCCGAGACGATACCACCCTTGTGCCGGAGGCCATCGACCTGACCCTGGACCAGGTCGCACACTTCCTTGACCACGGGCTCGAAAATGTCCTTGATCTCTGCCGCAGTCAGGATCAGGAAGCCCGAGTCCAGGCGGGCTTCCTCGTCGTCGGGGAGACCGGGGAATCTACCAGATGTCAGAACTATGGTAAGATATATATATATATAGAAAACACTTACGGCACGTTCACCTCTTGGTGCTCGTCCTCGTTGAAGTTCCGCTTCACAAACTCCTCGAAATACTTGAGCCCCATCTGCCACGTCTTGGCCTTCTTCAGCTTCATCTCGTCGAAGCGCGCGTGGCCCAGCCGGCTGCGGACGTGTTCCTCGAACCTGTAATTGAGGAAGGCGCTGCCGCACAAGCCGCCCGTTCCCACGGCCGACTCCTCGACCCTTAGCGGCTTGAGTGAGATGACCTTGTAGGCAATCAGGCTGAGTCGGATCGGTGGCTTGTTAGCTTGCGCAAGAAAAGGACAGAACAGGACCGGACCACACTCACTCCACTGTACCACCTCCTGCATCACACACGACGAAATTGTCCCCGACGTTGAGATGGTTCGGCTGGATGGCCTTGAGCGTGTACACGGCCGCGGCCTCGGGCTCGCTAATCATCTGGATGTCCGACCTGGAGCCCATGCCGGCGCGCTCGGCCGCCTGGAGGGTCGTGTTCTTGGCCGCGTCGGACCAGACGGCCGGGCAGGTGAGGACGAAGTCGACCTTGGTGGAGGCCATGAAGGACTCGCCGTACCTGCGCGTGAGCGTGTCCATGGTGTGCCTGTGGATCTGGGTCAGGTAGTCGCTGACGGCGTCGACGACCGTCTTGTCGAAGTTGCGCAGCTGCGTCGCCGTCTCCTCGGGGCTCACGTAGAAGGGGAGCTTCTGCGACCGGTCGAGGAAGAGCTTGATGCACCGCAGCCGCGACTCCTCGGGCTTGAACTGGAACCCCCACTTCACCGTGGGCTTCGCTCCTCCCGCCTCGGCCGGTTTGATGTACGAGATCTCGGTCGGCACCTTGTCGGACGTGATGCCGTTGCCCCCTGGCCAGGTCTTTATGATCTCGACATCGTCCGGCGTCGAGGTATACACAGCAGCGACCCTGTGAGAGTCGGTTAGTTATACCCCAGCTTGCCCAATCCACACCCTCGGATGAGAAGGTGGCCAGACCTACCCCGAGAACGTGGTACCGAAATCGACACCAACGATGAGACGGTCGTTGGGAGTCGTCAACTCACTCGCCGGCTCTCGCAGCGGGCCATTGATGGCTTCGGCCGAGGGAGGCGGCGTGTAGTTGGTAAAGTAATTCCTGCTCGTCTGGTTCCTTTGACTCGGCGACGAACGAATCGGCAGACTGAGACTCATGGTAATAATATGTTACTCGGACCCGCTCGCTCGGGGTCTCGCGTGCTCTCCCTTGTTTCAGGGCTTATTCATCACCCGAGTCTCTATAATAATGAAGCAGCCTAGCCAGCCTAGCCTAGCCTTGCACGCTATTACAGAGGCGCCCCTAATGATAAATGAAAACCTCACGAAAGGCTTTGAATTCGTCTAACCTTGGCTGTGAGAAACTCAAGGTGGCCGGTTAGTGTGACTTTAAGAGTGATCCAAGGTTACCTGAAGTTATGTATTATTAGTGGAGCGAGCACACCACAGCCTCTCTCCCCTCTGCTTTCTTGGAGCCTGCACAGCCCGGAGCTGATTGACAAGAGGTTTGGCACTTTCAGTTTCGGCCGAACAACGTATAAACGAGATTGCAATGCCAATCTTTCAATTTCAACAAATACCTATTATACGCATCGATCAAAAGTAGCCGAAACATAACATCACTCGGCCCTGCCTGTGTACGGCAGTAACATGTAAGCACCTTGCCTTGGGTAGGTTATTCTGCTGCCTGGAGGTAAAGACTTTAGGTTAGCGGGTCTCAGAGCCGTTTTGTCATGTACAGTCACCACATTCACAGCAGGCTCCCCCAACTCGTCATAAAAATAGAACCACCTCCTGTCGATTTCACACACCATAATATGCTCTCAAGTTTTGCAGGATCTCTCCACATATGTATGTATGGTATTAGTACTAGGTTAGGGACTAAAGTTAGGGCATGCCCAGGTTGTCCATCGATGTCCTCTCTCTATATATATAATAAGTATGTACCGGTCTTTGTCGCGGTCAACTGAGAAGCAAAACTGTGTTGTATATGACCTTTGCAATACCATAAATCAGATAGAATGCAGCTTTTGGTACAAGGGTGTAATGTATGTAAGCAGAGGAAATGTCGCGAGCTGCGTCTCTGACCAACTCGACGCGACATTGCCCGAATAGAAGGTAAAAATATACCGAAGAGAACATGGGGGATGCGAGGTCCCCTATTCAACCCTCTTTTCTGACAAAGGAAATTCACCTGCTCCCCGAGCTCCCCACCCTTTTTTCCATTCTCAAGAAAAATCAAATCTATAGGGGGTATTTTGTGGTGCAGAAGGGAAAAGCGAGGTATCGTTTAACTGATGCTAGTCCAGCGGAGAATCGGATAAATCGGGTAGTTGCGCGTGGTCGAGATCACCGCGATAGATGGAAAATTAGGTGTGCTGAGATCCGATATGAAACAGATGAGAGGGGAAGATGAAATGAATGAATGAATGCGTGATGTCCACCAGTTGCGCCTCAGAGCCCACTCAGGATGACGACCGAAGCCCTCCACCTCCGTGAACACCGCCCAATGACAAAAACAATGTAAATCATACTCCCATAAGCAGATACCCAGCCACTTCAAAGTAAGTCGCAGAAACTTGCAGAAACTTAAAATCTGTTGCCAGCCGCCCAGATGCTCGCCGTAGCTGACGAAGCCCATTCGCTTCCTTCATATGGCGGAGTAGGCCACTTCTGTTCAGGGCCCCCTCCCACTTGCTTGCGCAGATCGAGCGGTTTAGGGGTAATGGGCTCTTGCACCTCGCCAAACATGGCCACATTTCCGCTTGCCGAATGTGAAGGCGTCGGGTAAGGGTTAGACAGCCCGAGATTGCTCGCCGATTGCCTGAGATTATATTTCCCGTCCTTCTCGAGCCGTTTCATAACCCGGTGAGTCGAGTGCAGAACCTCGTCAAGCAGCTCCTCCTCTTCATCCAGCGCGTCCCCTTGAACACCGTGTGTACCCTGTGCTCTGCGCGTCCTGCTAGACACCGGGCCAGGCGCACGGGCAGCTCCAATCAGATTATCCACCGACCTGGGTTGATGTCGCGGCAAGGAGTGATGTCGCTTTAGGTGCCCACTAGAAGCCACAGTATGAATCTGAGCTGGAGGGCTCGAATAATCGCACTGCACGGGGAGATCCCGGACGGGTTTGTCGCGCGACTCGTAACTATCCGCTTTTGCCTGTCCTTGGTCAACTGTCATGGACGACCGGTTACTTGCCCACGGTCCACACCCTGCCTGCGCTTCAATGTCGTCGAAAGAAGGAGAAACCGGCGTCTGGTGTCTCCCCGAGAATCTCCTCGCACGCTTCCTTAGGTGGGAGAAAAACCCTTCCTTGTGTGCACTCGGTGGCGATGCGAGGCCTGTGCCGTTAAGAGCACGCTCAGCCTGCTGACGGTGCATCTCGGCGTAATTGCTGGAGGTTGAAGCGACAGAGAGCTGACGTGCAATCTTCTTGCCGGACTTTTCCTCGGTGACAACGGACCGCTGGCCCGCATTCCCGTAAGACTGGTTGTATCCTGGTGTGCGGTTTGAGGCCTGAGCAGTTACTGCGTCGGACAATGGGGAGATGGGACGGATGGTGGGGAGTATCGGCATCGGTGCGACATTGGAAGGCCCACTGTTCCACGTTGTTCGCTTGTTGGCAACAGGACGTGGCTTGCTCCCTTGTGTCTCGCCGGCACCAGCGTCTTGGGTGGGCAGCGGCCGTGGCCCCGCCACACCGCTTGGGGCGACCTGGGCCGGCTGTTGCTCCGTACTCTCGGAGCGGCCGATGAGAGATTTCCTAAACCAAGAAGGCTTCGAGGTAGCGGTCGATGAGCCTGAGTCCTTGGGCCGCCCAATATCCGATTGCTTTCGACCGAGGATCTTGGACGTCGACGACTTCGGCCTCAACGGGTCTACCGCATCAGCGAAATACACATGGGCCAGAGCCTGTGTCGACGTGGGGCGGGCCTTGGGATCCCACATCAGACACCAGGTGACAAACTGGCTGAGCGATGCAGGCCACTGCGGTGCTTGAAGTATCGTGTCCATCGAGTGAGGCGCCATTTTTGGGAACGAGAATCCGAGTTTACCTGCAAGTCGTGTTCCTTCTTTCCACTCGCCGCCACCTACGCGATTGCCCGACTTGTTGCACCAGTTACCGGGGCTCCCCATAATCTCGCAAACTCGCCAAACCTGGTCAACCTCGTTGCCACCAGGGAATAAGGGTTTCAGTGTGGCGATCTCGACAGCCATGGCACCAACTGCCCAAATATCGACCGGGGCTGAATATTCACCAGCGCGAAGTAGAACTTCGGGTGCTCGATACCAACGAGTCGAGACGTAGGTTGTGTATGGCAGTTTAGAATGTGTCTCTCGGGCCAGGCCAAAGTCGGCTATCTTCACAGTATATGTGGGGGGTGTCGAGGGCGGCGTAACGAGTGCTGAGTACCGCCTGAACGAGTTGGCGGAATCGTGATGGCTAGAGGTTGTGACCAGGATGTTTTCGGGTTTGATGTCTCGGTGGAAAAAGTGGTGGGCGTGGATATGCTCTAAACCTTGCATGATCTGAAACAGTATACTTTTGACGCTGGCGTTGTCAAGACACTTGTGGTCGCGGGCCTTCATAAGCTGATACAGGTTGCCTTCCATGTATTCCATGCATATGTGAAGCTTCTTGGTGTAAGGATCGAGAAAGATGTCCAATGCTGGCACCAGATGCGCATGGGGTGGCAAAGTGCGTAAGAACACCACCTCCCGCAGTTCTAGGCATGGGGCCAACGACTCGAATGTCTTTTTCATCGTCTTGATGGCAATCTGACGTACCATCATTAGCAAGGAACGTGAAGCGCCGGCCTCTCTTTCACACCTACCACGGTACCGCGGCGGGCAACACTGGCACCTGCCGTCCTGACTCTTGCTAGAGCAACGCTACCAAAACTCCCGTCGCCGATATCCTTCAAGATTTCAAAGCGGTCCCCGAGCGCCATCGGTGCAGTCCCCAGAGGAGTCGACGACCTCCTTTGGGCCAGATCGTGAGCGACAGTCATTTTGAGATGGGTCTGGTATGCGCAGCAGTATCGGCTCCTCGACGCTATTTTCCGAGATATTTAAGTCGCCAATCCCTCCTATGCAGCTCCAAATTTACACGAGTAAAACTGCTCTCTCTCTTTCTCTCTCTATACCAGAGCCATGAGGCTGCGTCGTGCATCCAACCAATTGAAGGCGATTGATTATTGTAGTGAGGTCGGTTCTGCTCAAGGATGGACCTTGGTACAAGGTGGGATTCTCGATTATGTACAGAGGGCACGGGCCGTTGACATGTAAGACCAGGGTGGGAAAAAGAAAAATTGTGAGATCGAGAAGATGGACAATGATAGCAGAAATTCGAAAAAATAGGAAAGTTGAAATCGAGAAACAGTAAAGGAGTGTATGTGTTGTTAGCTGGGCTACGAAGGAGACCAGGGAGATGATTGAACCAGAGAGCCGGAGAGCGGGTCTAGGGGAGCTGGCAGATTGCGTACAGTTTCTGGAAATAAGGCCCTCCCCACTAGCGTATTAGATGGACGAAAAGGGAATGACTGATTCTAATCTGGCGGGAGTCGGGACAGACGAGATTGGCCAGAATGAGGGTTTGATGGAGGGGGAAGGACTCGACTCGACGAGCCGAGAGAGAAAAGGAGTGGGAAAAACTTGTACTGCAATATCTGCACCGTTGCCCAAATTACGTGAGGAAGGGAAGGTAAGGGATAGTTTATGCTTCCTAAGGCTTATGCGACGAGCGTCATCAACTGCGAATTGCGCGAGGGAAAAGAGCGAGAGGTTGTCGCAAGTTAGATGAGAAGCACCTAGTTTCGAGTTAGGATACGCGCTGAGAAAGAAAGGGGCAGCCTTAGCAAGTTTCACGATGAAGACCACCAAGCTACAGCTGTACCCAAGTAGGTATGTAAGAAGGATGGGCAAATAAGAAGGTAAATGACGAAGACGAAGAAGCTTGGTGCAATTATTGCACCTCGCGCAACTCCTTGTCCTAGAGGCTAGCGTACAAGGGACGGAGATTTGCGAATACAGGATTTGTGGTGGCAGATGAGGTAAGGCGGGATTCGGGAAAAGTGCAGAGGGCAGGTAGGGCATGTCAATTAGGTAGGGAAAGGGGTCGCATAGACTGGTGGAGGGAGATGGGATGATACTGGTACTAGTTGTGGATACTGCTCACATGTACTGATGCGTGAGAATGTTGTGCCCTGGAAATGACAAACACCACATTTTCTGAGCAATGAAGTATTTCCTTGCCAGAATACAGTGAAGAGAGACATGGAGAAGTCATGGAAGGTGTGTATCCCATGGTACCCGGTCAGGCAATATACCTTTTCTGGTAGGCTGCGACATCATCAACAACGCTAAAATCCACGTCGTCCCTGGAACAACAGAGTGGAGGCAGGTACTTTGAGCGGTGTACCTTCCAATGGCAGGGAAGTTGAAGTCGCTGTGGATAATACGGCCCATCAATAATTTGACCATAAGCAATAAAATTTAAGGCTACAACTCACAGTGTATAACGCCAAGAGAAGAGGTACACACTGTAATATATCTACTTTGTAGCACACAGCAGTTCTGCTGTACACACAAACACAATGCTGGGCATATCTGTGCTTCTGACGTACTTATGTATCTCAGTAGGTAATAAGAGACCTAGCTGTACTGCTCTAAAGCTGTAGAGTTGTAGTCACCATACCTGGAAATTTACATGACTCCTGAAGATCTCTGGGTACTGTGTACAGATCAGCGATAAAGCAAAGTACCGACCTACCATGTACTGCAGTACAGCAGTAGAGCACCTGCAGTACACGCAGCCAAAATACATTCCTCTCATGGTTAATTATAGCGTGCAGCAGGGATAATTCCTGCCCTACTCTGCTAAAGGTGCTTTCCTACATACCTGGTTTTAACTTTTAATGCAAGATACTGAATGTCTTTACTTGTAATCTGATAAAATCATATGTTAAAGCTTTTCTCCCCTGTCCAACATGTGGACAGTTGTCATTGTGTCTACTGCTATTATATCTAGAACGTTGGACGTAGCCTAAAGTATTTTCGGACATCCTCAAACCACTCCCCAGGGGCAATTGCTGCTTTACACAGTGACAATGCCAACAGAGAAAGATATCTCTAGGTTAACAAGTCATTTTGTCAGTTGTAAGCGAGAGACTAGGTCGAAATACAGCCTCCATGCTGCATCCCCTTAGTCGAACCAACGAATGTAAGTGGCAAATCTTCCGATGTGATGGCTCCGAAAGTGCTTCGATCCCAGTAATGACTACATTAGGTAGTAACATATCTGTAGCGTGTTGTCTCAGCAATCATGAACTGATGGGCTGACAGCCTGACACTGTCCTGTAGGTTAGACTGGCTGACAAGCTGACAGGCTACAGACGAATTGGAGATGCTTGCGTGTGGGGAGGATATCTAAAACGAAATGAATGGGAGGCAGTCCAATAGGTTTATAAGAACGACAAGAAGACTTAAAGAGCCAATGATGCTTACCTCCTGTCTTGTCCTCTACAGTCAATCACCACTGAGGCAGTATAATGTGGGATAGAACACATCTCTCTTTGCGTTTAATCCTTCCCCCTTTTCTCTTCCCTCTTGCTTCCAGATAGTACACGTCATATTTAGGCACCTAGGAAGGCATGAAATGATGTCTTCATGCTATCGGGCCAGTTGCTCCCAGCCTCCCACAAAGACTTTGAAATACCATTTCAAGTGCTGCTGTAATGACGCTTTGGTTGAAAGAAGGGAGTGTACTTGTAATATCGGCACCAACGGAGCGTTTCCATTCCCCGGGATAGCTTTTCCCTATTGCGGCAAGCCAATAAGAAAATCGCGACAATCAAAAAGGGGTGCCAACACTGCCAAGATGTTTATCCATTAAAGTTAGATAGGTATGCTGTAGTCCAGGGCAAAAGGGGGTCCAAGCTGAACCAAAAACATGACTCCTCCATAACAGCATACTTGTATTGAATAATTGTTTTTGTGGTGGAACATTGGGGGTTGGTGGAACCAAATTCTTCCAACAGTATCGAGAGCCGGACCTACGGGAGACCAATTCAGATCGTGTCTGCTTGAGGGGTTGTGTGATGAGAACGCTCTTTGGTCCGAGCTAAAGTGTGTATGCAGGATGCGAGAAGTTGTCGGGAACGCTTGCTCTTGCGGGAAACGCTTTTGACCGCCAGTGGTGACGTGGTGAAGCATCAGATGTCCAGACTCCAGAAGGATAGGGCACAGATGCCTTACCTACTGTGGGTACATGGCACGATTGGACACACACGCGACTCTCCTGGACAGCGACAGGACCAAAACGGTTAGAGATTGGCTTCCCCTACCAAATGCGGTTAACTCTCCTGTAGAGGAAGCCGATGTGCCCGGACCCAGAACTGGGTGACTGGGTAGAGAACTGGACCTTGCATGCACATTGAGCAGACACGAGACTCACCAGTTTTGTTTTTGAAGTGGGCAGATTACTAACATGATGGCATTTTGTAACTTGTTTACGAGTGTAGTTAGCCATTGGTTGTGCATCGACATGGATCTCTTTCTCTTCTCAAGTAGGTACTCGATGAATCCTTGATATTCGGCCTGTACCGTGTATAAAGTAACACGGTGCTTGGTGTTGTCCTGGGCTACCTGGCTGTACCTCGACTGATATTGGCATTTATGTCGCCCAGAGCCTAGAAGATGCCACGGCCTCCTGGTGAAGCCTTTTTCTCTCTCTTGAAGTCTGTTGGAATGCAAAACAATTGACTCTGTTGGTCACATAAAATAAGCAGCACTTTATGCTGTAGGTTAGCCTATCGATCTTAAGACAATCATCACTGCAATTGCCCCCAATCCCCAATCCCCTGCATGATTTCTGACGGGCGGACACGAGACGGGAACCCTGGTCTGGGTGGTTGGTTAGACGAAAGCAAGGAATACCCCTCCCTGTAAGCCCAAACAGCAAACCCTCCTTTCATCCTCTGTCTCGTTACGAAGACGCGTGGGAAGCGCGTACAAACCCAGAAACGGCACCCCATTCCCCCACATGCTTGCATTGACCAAGTACAACCCTTCTGGGTTCGGTTTTGCAGATAGGCATCAATACTATCCTGGACAATTGTTGTCTATGGACCCTTCTTTGCATGAGATTCCTCCCTGATCTATCTCTGAGATCTGTTCCAAAGGCAAACCATCCAACAAAAGCGACTAGCACTAATCGGTTTCTGGAGGCCTTACAAGTAGTCCCCCAGACTTCATATGACAAGAGGTTGATGGTTCCATTCCAAGCCGCCAATTCTGGTTGTCTACTGCCATGGCATCAAGTCTCAAGAAGACACGATCTTTTATGAATCCAGAGGCTGGCAGGCTAGGTACTATATCACTTGGAAAAGGCCAAAAGCAAGTGCAGGTTTCGGTGAGCATTTGTCTAATCTACATGAGTTGACGGCAGGGCTCCAGTACCTCCTTGCCGCCCTTGAGGAATGGAGACGGGCCAAGGAGGGGCCTGTCAACCTGACCTACTAGTATTCCCCTGTATCGGACCAAACTACCATTGCCGGTGTATCAACGGCTGTTTCATGCTTCTTGCACGTGACCCGATACAGCTCCCGTTTAAGTTTGCCAAGCTGTTTATAAGGAAGGAGGCGTGGTCTCATCGCAAGAAAAGCTTGCTTGAAACTTGCTTGTATTTCTTGTTTCTGAACGTGCCCCCGTGTCCATCTGCTATAGGGCCATGAGAACAATTATAAATTAAATCATGGACCATTAGCACTGAAAGGTGAGGGTTTAGACCTTTATACCAAACATGAAGAAGAGATGTGGTCCTAAAGGCAAGAAATTAACAAATGGTTTCTAAACAATAGAAACATACTTGTATTACCTTTTAACATAATGGCTATTAGAAATGTATTACAATCATTCACTACTTGTAGTATATAAGTCTATTTCTCTTAGACAAGTATATATATGCCAATCCCATTAATAGCTTGCAAGGGGGAGCTATAGCTGTTGTTCCTGCCTTGTACATATACCTCCCAATCAACTGTTTCGAATTTGCCTTATATCCAACACTATTTCTACCTACATTTCCACACATGAGTGTTTTGCTAAGACATACATACGGTACTCAGGTTACAGGTACGTGGGACACGTGCGTGTGGTTTCCATCCAAGTAGGGATTTCCTAAGGGAAGTACGTGTGACAGGTGCATCAGGTAAAGAGCCCTGGGGTATGGTGCAGGTTGCACTTGCCTGGAGCTGCTATGTGTGCTATCGCCTATTAATAGGAAATTTGTCAATGGCTTAAAATTTCGATCGAGGCTTTACGAGTGAGATCGGAGGGGAAATAATCTCGAGCAGCTCAAAAATCCAATGTAATCGCTTTAGCAGCAATGAACTATAGACAATATTATACACATTTCCCTTTCAGGGCCTTTTTATCCTCAGTAGGTAGGTTCTTCAAGCCTTTCCCTATATTTTAAACACATCCATATGACTGTCTTTATTTTTAAAAGGTTGTTCCTACCAGGTGATTTGGCAGTGCCTGCTCGCGTGTTACGGAGATTTAGTACCTGTTGGCTGAATTACATACCTGCCTACATGTATATACAGGTATTAACCTAACTACTTGCCTACATGATAGTCCCGGTAACACCGTACGTCTTAGGCATATAGGTAACCATATGTACGTATGCAGGTACATAGTAGGTAGTAATGTTGAAGGCGGCAAGTGCGCGCCTGATTAGGTACCCTTACCTACATTATCCTACTAGAGGTACATACACGTACGACCTCATCCATGCTTCAACTTCCATGGCAGGTACATGCACTGGAAGCTGTTGCAACAGGTGAAGCTCATACTCTACGTGCCCCTGCCTTTCTGTAGGTACCTACCTTACCTGCCTGCTAGGATAAAATTTCTAAGATACATCCATTGGCTTCCAGGGAACCTCCTTCCGGGACATACCTACCTACCTCGTGCCAAACCTCAAGCTTGAAGCTCTTCAACTCGAAACCAGTAACCAAGAGTACCTGGTCAAACCAAGGTTCGTCCACCGTCGACAGATACGTCAACACGCAAAGAACCCACTGGCAGGCTCTGTTGTCGGTTCCGAATACCTAAGAGGTAGATACTTTCCGTCACATCCTCAGAGGAATTCAGATTGGGTTGTGTAAGTACAAAGTCTTATTTGGTCATGCACGATAAATTCACAGCAGTCTGTTTACAATTTTGTCGCTCCTGCTGTCGCTCGAGATCGAGGTCTTTTCCCAAGCGCATTGCCTCCTGGGGGAGTCTGTCAGTTGCCGGCACTCCCTAGCCTGAAGCAAGAGAAGCTCTCGGCTACCCTAAGCCATACCACAGAGAAATCGTGGAGCCTAGCTTGGTGTCGGTAGCGCCGTCTTACTAAACTGTGTTGCAGGCTTCAACGCTTCGGTTGACCACGCTGCCAATATGGCGCCGCCGCACTTCAAGAAGAGGGGAGGCAACTTTGGCCTCCCGGCTACGTAAGTATAAAGGGACTGATATCTCGTGATAGTACCTCACGTTTCTGACTGCTACTAGTTTCAAATGTGGTGTCTGTGGGATCAATAAACGCTCTTCCGAGTTCTCCAAAAGCCAAATCCAAAAGTGGCTGGACAAGAAAAGAAACAATGGCAACAGCACGGTGACCCCTGGGAACATCGGATTGACTTGCCTGGCTCATACCACCGGTGGTAAGGACCCTTTGCAACGCGCACGACGCTGCCATGGCCCCTGCGATCGCGTGAAGGTGGTTACATCGTTCAGCAAGACCCAGCGGAATAACCCTGAGCCCGTGAGTGCCCAATAAACGGAGCATTCTATGCTATTGACATGATGTGGCGATGAGCTAATCGTAACTGCTTGGTGGTCTAGTGGTGCCAGGACTGTACCAGCTGGAAGACAGAATTTGGTGGTGAAACAGTTCCTACCGTGGAACCAAATGGCTGTGTCATGCCAAACGAGATCGAGGGCATCTACGACGAGGATGGAAATGCATTGTCCGCGGTGCGCAATGTCGCCGACGACATTTACGACTGCGAGAGCATTGATTTCAGTGATTTCGAGCTCAAGAATAGCTATGAACCGGGATATCTTGCGAACAGTGTCAGTGACGATGAGCCGGATGATCTGGAAGATCTCGAAGACCAAGACGAGCTTGCCTCTGTCAGAGAGGAAATATACCGCCTTGGCGGAAGCAACCGCCTTGGTGGCTTCGACAGAGAAGTCGAAACCCAGAGTGAAGTAAGAATTGTTCGTTCATTGTGGCTTCAAGCAGCAGTGCTAATAGTTTCCAGTATACTACAGCATATGGTGGCTCTGTTGCCGGCAGCACGGCCCTTCATGACAAGAGTGCCACTCGCTTGACACACACCTATGAGACAGAGTCGTCGGCCGGAGCGAGCCAGGGTTACCGCACTGCTGGACTTGGTAAAACTGACACATCGACCATTCACGGAGGCGGTAGAGGCAATGCCAGGACACTTGACTCCCTTCATGCTTCTGCTTCTGCGGCCAACGCTAGACGTGGCGGCGGCGGCAGCGTCAGTGACTTCGTTGCGCATGTTCAGGAATATACATACGGCAACACCAGACACAGTGGTGGCAAGAAGCAAGGAGGATGGTACCGGGGCGTAAGTATTCTGACTAAGGCCAAGTATGCCGCATAGAGGCTAACGTTCGTTAGGATAACCGCAAGATTTTTAATGGCAAGAAGATGCCAGTGGCGAGCCGAGTGCAGGACAGAACAGAGGCAGCCCACGATTCTGATAGCGCGGATGAGATGTGAAAAGGAGGGAAGAAAAACAAAACGAGATGTCATCTTTCTCTATTTGGTACTCGCCTGCCACGAAACGGTCTCAACGACTATTCTACGGAACACTTGCGAAACGGCGGAGAGGTTTGCGTTACCTATATTGTCATTGTTGTTGAGTCTTTTTCACCTTCCGGGTACGGGATATGCACCCAGGGCACTCAGCATAGTTTGTGGCACCAGGTCTGGCACATTATACGAGGCCGGGTTTTGGGTTCCCGAGGGCACTGGCCATCGCTGACTGAGGATTGTGTGCCCATCATGAGCGATGCTTTGCTATGGAATGTGTTACCCTATCGTTAAATCATGGGCGGGATGCCCGAGATAATTAGGGTCATGAATCTGGCGATGTTTCTCTCCATTACGTGATCTGTATTCAACCGCAAGTTCGTGTGATCAAAGTCATTCACCGAGACTTGTTGCTACTTGATGGTATAGCTTCCACTCCCATACTAGAACTGTATACACCACACCTCCAGAAGGGCAGCGTCTTTAGAGGGATTAGAGGGAGGGTAGGTGCAGCCTTACCCGCCAGCACAAGGCTTGCGCATATGGCTGTCTGTTTCTTGACCGGCGGCGAAACAGGAATATGCTGCTGCAAGCCGGCTGGTTACAGGTTACCACAGCTCTACCGTAGCGGAGGGGGATATCGTGTGGTGTTGCTATTCGTCCGGGCGGCATTAGTACTGTCACTACAGGTATTGTGTTTGCGCTAAAAGATAGGTTTTGTATTACTCTCAGCAGAGAGATGTGACGTGAAGCTGCGGATAATGGTGTGTCATGATCTGGTGGTCATCTCTCCACCTGTATGTAGCTGCCCAGGCGGCCAAGATATTCGATGAGCTGGCACCTGAACGCAGCAAAGATTGCCCTCCGTGTATAATGAAACTACCTCTGATATTCGACTTGGGCTCCTTTTCCCACGAGCACGTTGACCACCTATCTATCTACCTGACAGAAGATGTCTGAGAAGAGCACAAGTACCGACCGGGACCAGCTTGATACCGGGGGCACCGAAGTTTCATCCTGTTGTAGGACATCTTCAGATGTCGGCATTGCTGCGCCCGCTCCAGGAAGACAGCCGCCAGAAATGGATCCAGAAGTCACACACCTCGATGTCCACACACTCCCCCGTCCTGAAGTACAGCCAGGGCCTGTGACTCAAAGGGATAGCGAGTCGTATGCTCCTCGGCCCTCTTTACCAAGTCTTGACCTGGCACGCCCTTTGCGACTGGACAGTGGCCCGGGAGAACGGGGAGCGGGAGGGGGAATGGGAGTGGGAGTGGAAATACAGATGTCTCCCGACAATATCATGACCATGATGCGGAGATTCCTCAGACCAGAATATCTCAAGGGGTTCGATACAGACTTGAAGACTGCTTCTGATGCTGCCAGTGGCGACGGTGGCAACGGTGGCCACAGGAGCATAGTGGGTCCTGGTATAGCAACGGATGAGGGCGCCAGGACAAAAGGGGCAGCAACGACGAAAGCCGTTCAGCCAAGCGGAAGGGGCGATGGCACACGCCCACAGTTGACGGTGGTGACTACCAGTGTCGGGCCGGATATCGAAGCAGGTGCAGATCGTACACAAGAGGTTCAGGTAGCCACACCCACCACGCCTGCATCGACTCCGACCCTTACATCTTTAACACCGCCCACGCCTTTGTCAACTGCACCACCAACACCAGCGGTTTCCGCGAATCCGCTACCCTTGACCAGGCTCAACACAAATGTCTCTCTTGTTCGGAGCCCGGCAGTGGACACATCCCCATGGGTGTTAGAAGGCCGAATCTCAACCATGGGCGACCGTGGGCTTGTACATTCGGGCTCGGACGTGGATCGACTCGATGGGGACAGTAATGGGTGGGGTGTGTTGTTCGACCAAGAGGGATATCCAACGGCAAGATGTGGCGAGGTCTTCAGGGGATTGGCGAGATGTCTGGTACGTCTATTTCGTTGTTCATCTGCCTACTGGACAAGCGGCTTCGGCCTAGTGGGATCATGACTAACACCTGTGAAAATACGGAAAGGCCGAAGACGTCCCACCTAGAACCGGGTTTCTTGTCACGCCCGAGAAACTCAGCTTTCTATATTCGCGATTCAGGATCGAAGGCGAAGTGTATCCATTCGAAGGTGAGTGACCTGTTTCCCCCAAGAGTTCAAACCAATATCTAAGGGTGGTCCATCCTCGGTTGCAGATATTTTCCACGCCTTCCATGCGGATCGGCGCTTTCTTCCTACGGCTTCCCCCAACCTCAGGAGCCACAGCGGGATCAATGACATCTGCTACAAACTGCTCAGTCACCTATTCGCGGATCTGGGGTGTGAGTTTTATCTTATACCGGAGTCGTCGTTCAGGAGCGAGCCAAGGTTTTCCATGCCAAAAACCGCCGTGAGCCCAAACACCGGAAAACACATACTACGTGACGATACGCGGGTCGGTTTCAGCACACATCGAAACCTTCCCCGTCGGTCGGAGCTCAGGCCATCCATGCCGGCATTGACACTTGGTGGCTTTGCGCATTTCTTTACAACTTGTGTGCTGGCATACCCGGACGAGGAAGCCGGACGTATGAACAGGATAGCAAGCGAACTGTCCCTAGCCGCGGACATCCCTGTCTTACGACCTAGCAATGCACCAAAGTCACCAGGAACGCTAGGCGCGACGATTACAGCATCGAACGCCCCTATGCGTTATAGCTTTGGTTATAATGAGCCTGTTAGCCCCTTTTCAGCACATCTACCATCGCCCCCTCCAAGGACACAGGAAGCCTTGTGTTATCCTTCGATCCCATCGTCCTCGTCTAGCGCCTATGCTACTTCTCCTCTTGCTTTGGGGAGATACACCGCCGAAAACGATTATGGTAGCGATGATACCGGCAGTGGGGGAGCCGATGTAGGAGGTAGACTTCCACGAAGGTTTCCACGCCATTTGTTTCCCTCCAAGCCGGACACTAACACGAGGAAACTGCTGAAAGCAGCTGTTGAAGACTATCTGGCCGACCTCACCGAATCTATGTCCCCAACCACTCCCAACTCCTCCTCTTCTTCTTTTGCTTCGTCCTTTGGGCCCCCTAATACTCACAACAGCACCCCATCTTTATTGCTACCTCCAGGCCACGGCCTACAAGCCCTCCGCAACACTCCACATACTCTATCTCAACGTCCATCATCGAACTATCCTTCAAGTCCCGGCGGTATTCACGATATCCCCTCTGCCTCTGCTTCTGCTTTCGAACTTCCTTCCACGGGGCTCCGGCCAGTGCCAGCGCCAGTGAAGCAACTTCAGGATCAGATACAAGAGGGGCGAAGGGAAAGACTGGAAGAACAACTCAACAGGCGCTGGTCTCTCGCCTCTGTGCCGACCATATTCAGCTCAAGTCCATCAGATAGGACAACTGCCGTGCCACCGATGGCCGAGGTAATGCATTCTTCGTCATCGGCTGGGTCTCTAGTCGTACTTGCGAGCAAGAATGTCGATCGAAGCGACAATATTAGCCAGTCGCGCGTCGGGAGTATTCCCACTCGTACTGGCTATCACTCGCACCATATCAGAACTGTCAGTTTCAGCGGGGTGCCGGACGGCAGAGGAGAGGGAACGGCAGTGGAAAGGGCTCAGAGACATAGCCGAGGTCCAACCGGAAGTTCTGGACGGGAAACAAGTCTACGATCCATGTCTTTTCCTTCTTCCTATTCAAATCATGGCCGTGACTGCGACAACGATCCCGAGGCCCTAGCTGAGCCAAAAGATTACTTTTTTGCAAATCACGCTGGCCAAGGTGACGACGAAGAGATGGGGGACATGCGGAAAGTCTCACATGCGTACACTGATAATGGCCCTCAAGCTCATGGCAATGGCATGCAGGATCAGCACGGCGAGAGCTCAGCAAGTAAGTATCAAGCCAGCAACAGCTACAGTGGGAGACAACCGATGAAAGGAGCATTGGCACTCGGGCCATCGCAGCCCAGAATCCGCGGGCCTAGCTTCGAGTTCGGCCCACTAAGGCCAAGTTCGGCCAATGACGAGAATAGCAATGCCCACAGCGGCGAAGAGTCGGCCTCGTCATCGGAATGTCAGACCGTGATTGCTCTTTCTCCTTCTCCGAGAGAGATCAGGAGGAGTAGTTACCAGGGTCCACCGCCCGATTATGATAGAGATCGGGGGAAAGAGAGAGAAAGAGAAAGAGAATGGGAAAGAGACAGACGGAAGGACAGGGACGGTGATAGAGAAAGAGAACGGGAAAGAGAGAGAGAAACGTGGGAGAGCCACAGAGATAAGGAGAGAAATCGAGAGTGGGAAAGACCGAGAGATAACAGGCGATGCCACAGCTACAAGGATGATTGCAGGAGTGGGGATTCCACTCGTGAGCACGGATATGTATACGCACGAGATAACACGGACCGAGATCGAGACCGAGATCGAGATCGAGTTCGGCCACGAGAAAGTGAAAGGGAGAGGGAGAGGGAGAGGGAAAGAGAGAGCCATTCCAGGCGGCCAACACCCACGCCCCGAAGGCTGAGCGAGAGGGCCCGAAGTAGCAATGCTGTCCCTACTGTTGCCGTCGCGCCGCACGCTGGCAACTCTGCATCTACGACGGAGGGGGACAGTGTCAGGACCGCAAGCGGCGTCCTGCATGCGATGGATAAGCGACATGATGGTAGCAGCAGCAACAACAACAGACCTACCTGGTCAGAGGTCATTAGGGCACAGGAACAGCAGCAACAGAGGCATCAGCAGAAGCCGCGGTGATTTGCTTACGGCTGACAGACAGGCTGAGTTGAGTTTTGGTTCTTCCACTCCTCTTATCTTATTCAAAGACGTGGATGGGAAGGGAAGTTTTTGGATGACGAATTTGACATGGAATGGCATGTGCGGATGTCCTTTGACCATTTCCTCACACTTCTATCCTCCTTCGTTGGACTAAAAAATAAATTGTTTCAGGAGAAAAGTCGTATTGTGCGTTTGACCTTTCTTATCTCATATTATTTACTCACCCAGGGTCTTTTGATGTTTTCTAAGGACTGATATAAAGGGGAGTTTCTACAGCCCATTTCGTTTTACAGTTGGTTGTTTTAAAAGACGTCTTTGAGTACCTCTCGAGTTACGGTTATTAGTACGTACTACAGATTAATAAGAGCCGACGATCAGTTAAGCACAGAGTAAATATATCATTCATCATATATTCTGTTTCCATCTCTCTGTTCTTGTATCCCATTATCGAAGCAGGCATTCGTCAACAATACTAAACAATACTACTTTACTTACTTCCTTTCCCTTCCACCTCCATACTATTCCCGATCCTAAACGTAAACACAAAGATCCAACCAAGCCAGGCCAAGCCAAGCCTAGACCCTCGCCGTAGGATCGTGTTCCTTCTCCTGGCCGAACCGATCCGGGCCATACCTGATCTCGCGACCCGAGGTCGGCGGCTGCGGCGGGGGCACGCCGTCCCTGCCGCGGCGCCAGAAGTAGGTGGCCTGGGCGATGCCGTAGCGCATGATGCTGCGCAGGGGCACGTCGAAGACGGCGTCGAGCTCCTCGAGCGTCTTCTCCTTGGTCTCGGGCAGGAAGAGCAGGACGAGGACCCAGCCGCAGACGTTCCAGGCGGCATACCACGAGAAGGCGCCCGCGTTGGTCCAAGCCTGGACCAGGGCCGGCCAGGTGATGGAGACGACTGCGTTGAAGAACCTGTGGGGGGGTGATTTTGAGATTTATTTAGTACCAGGTGATATATATATATATATATTACTTGATGAGATGAAGGTGGTGACTTGGGAAACTGATGGGGAAAGGGACGAAGGATTGATTGGATTGGATTGGATGCCTTACCATGTCGTCGCTGTTGCCAGGGACATGCCGAAGGAGCGGATGTACAGGGGATAGGCTTCGGCGCTGTAGGTGAATGGAACGGGCTGGGGAATGAATTCAATGTCAAGTCAGCAAAAAGGCGTGGAGTGATGGATGTACGCAGAGCGACATCACTTACACCTTCACCGGGTGAATAGACGATGCCGAAGAGATAGATGCCCAGAGCAACGTTGGCGATACGTGCAGTCACGCTAGGGATATAGAAGCTGAAGCCCGTGTAGAACAGGAACAAGGCCATTAACTGTTTGTTTGCATCGTGAGCAGGTAGGCAGGTTAGCGAGCGAGTAGGGGTATATATATATATATATATATACATAGAAAAGGGCCTAAGAGAAAAAAAAAACGGAACTGACAGGAAATGTGGTCAAGAGAAGCTTCCTGCGACCAAAGGTGTCGATGGTGTAAAAGGCCGGTATGGCGAAGAGGAAGTTGACGGCGCCGAAGCCGAGGGAGGCGCCCAGGGCGGCCTTGACGCTGAAGTTGCTGTCGATGAAGATCTGGGTCGAGTAGTAGGCGATGGCGTTGACGCCGCAGAACTGCTGCATGAACATGACGATCTCGGACGCCACGGCCGCGTTGCGGTTGCGCCGGATCGTGAAGATCTCCTTGAACTTGTTCTGCCGCTGGAGGTGCATCGTCTCCCGCTCGACCTGGAGGAGGGTGTCCATGTAGAAGAGGTCGCGCGCGGCTTGCACCCTGTTGTACCGCAGTTGAAGAATGGACTTGTACGCGTCTGCGTGTCTGTTCTTCGTCAGGTACCACCGAGGAGACTACATGTAGGTTTGCACCCTGATTAGCTTGCTTGTCTTTTGTGGTAGCCCCTTATCGTATGGGCTTTGGTAAACGCACCTCGGGTGTAAAGAAAACAAGTGCGACGACGACAACGGCGGGGATAAGGGCAGAGCCCATCATCAGACGCCAGTTCAGGCCGACTATACCGGATCGATCGGGAACCTCGTAGAAAGCCAGGTCCGCTACGTAGCCGAGAAGAATGCCGAATGCAGTCCACATCTGCCATTGCATCACAAGAGCGCCTCGAAGCTTTGGCGGGGAGCACTCAGCGGCCAGTACGGCTTCAAGCGAGGTCAGTCCTCTTTACACCCAGGGAAGAAAGCGAGAATGGGGGCCAGGGTTATTTACGTGTTGTGGCCGATTTGGGTCCGATGCCCAAGCCGAGGAAGAAGCGCGCGATGAACATGTGCCACCACGTGTTGGTGAATGCTTGCCAGAAGCAAGCAGCAGCAGAGATAAAGCACTGCGTATATCGTTAGTGATAGGACTCAGTATTAGTACTTGAACAACTCACAGATATGAAGACAGTGCCCCGGCGTCCGAACCTCTTGTTAAGAGGCTCAGTCAACCAGCAGCCGACCAAGGCACAGCAGATATAGGGGGCAGCTGGGCACTGTCAGTGGCTGTGATGATCACCGCGTCTTCTCGAAAGAGACATATTTACCGTTGACAAGACCCACGAGCCACGAGTCTGTTTTGACCTTGTCAGTATCTTCCAGTACTTTGTTCTCCGGAAGAAAATATGCCTACCTCGCTGCGAGTTGGGATCGCCGATACCAAACTGCTCCTTGTAGAATATCTGGCCGCCGTTGACGACAGTCTCATCCATGCCCTGGACAGCGGCGCAGAGGGAGCAGATGACGATGACAGCGTAGAGCATCGGCGGGTTCGACCATTTGTGCGTGATCTCCCTGTCGAGCACGTCCTTCTCACTGTCCGTGAGCCCGTCGACGGTGTGGAACTTGTTCATGTCTCCGGCGATCATGGCACCGAGCCGGAAAGCTCGACGGTCTTCCTCGTCCGTGATGCCGTGCTGTCGGCAGAAATCCTCCGCCCGCTCGGCCAGCTCGGCAGGAGAGAGACCGGCTAACGGGTTCTCCAGCTTCGCCGAGGCTTCCAGACGTTTCCTCTGACCATCGTCAGGGACAGCATCTCGTGCCGAGCGGACATCCTCGACTTCGCTACGGGAGACGTCGGAGTTATCCGAGCTCTTTCGGGGAGCCGGCTGTCTCCTGTTCGTGTTCCTCGACGAAGACGGGTCGGCCTTTTCTAAAGACATGGCCCGGGATAATCAATCGTAGATAGCAAAGTTGTCTTTAGTAAGTCCAGATGGGCTTGTAGTCTAGATACACCATTGAAGGCTGAGACCGCGAAGTCTGTAGCACTGCGTGTGCCAACCAGGTACTGCCTCTCCTTTGGAGTATGGTATATCTCGAACGAAGAGGTGGGAAAGGGGAAGATATGGGATACATGCATTGATATAGATTGAGGGTGTGCGCTATCCTGGGGCCCAATTTAGAGTCCTCGCCCTACCGCATATACCTTGTGATGTCCAGCTCGGTACCCCGAGTGATTTCCATCATCTGATGTAAGAATGTCACCGTCTTGGCTGAGGCCATAATAAGACAAGGCATCCCGAACGAGTCCTAGACATTGGCAGACAGGGCCCCCCCGACGGGCAACATCTCGGATCCTTATTAATAATTACATGACCGTATGTATATAACCGTGTGGATCGTCAACCTGGGCGTGCAGCCGGTGGTAGGTACTGTAAAGGCCAGGGTGAGTGTCACGGATGCTACACAGCGAAATAACCGAGGTGACATTAGACAGGGAGCATTGCAGGTAGAGTTGGAGAATGTAGCCTGTAGGTCTGTAGGATGCTGGGGATTTCGACGTCATCTTCTTACTGTCCACCCACACCGAAGACGATGCCACTTGACATAGGACAACGGAGCCGCCCAATAAGCGACTCCTCTGGAACGTGTGGAAGACTAGGAAGGTGAATCGAGGATGTTTGAGAGTAATCTTGTGACGTAGTGGCTTAGGTTATTGGCTAACCTTGAAAGGTTAAGTCCTACACATATATGTGGCTGACACTACAGGCCATAAGTATCGAAAGTGGCTTAGCGTTCCCGTAGGTGAACACCTTTTGCGACCGTCACTGCACGTTAGGACCAGGTATGACTGACCGACTTATGCTGTGTCTTGGTAGAATCACCAACGCAAAATGGCGATGCAGATGCAATAGTCTCTCACTCCGAGCGGCACTGTCAAAGCCAGTGCTGAGTGAGCAATCTAAGGTTAACAAACTTTCTCAGTGGACAAAGTGCGCTGAGCTGTGGCTTGAACTCCGGATGCGACATAACCTAAGGGTCTGCAAATGGGTGACCCCAACTGGACCTTCGGCGATACCAGGCGCAGGCTCTGGCTTGAAAGTTTAAAACCCATAACGGATCAGAGATCGCGTTGGAGTCTAAATTCCGTCTTGAGTCAGCTTGAGTCTTGCTTCCTTACTTATTACCCCAGGTTCCCCGCCATCTGGGTCCACGTGTCAGTCCAACTGCGCGATACACCAACCATTCCCGCACCTGTCCATCGCATTACCCCATGGTGGTGCTTCGGAGTATGAGATCAAGGCACGCCAGGGGTTGCTTGAGTAGGTATAATCGCCGATGGCAGACCAACAACTATCATGTAAGGAAGGCATGTACAAATGCGAAACCACCTGGCTTCTCGAGACCTGTTGCTGGTATCTCAGCCTGCGGCACAGTACTACTAGACGCGGGGAATCAGCTTTGCCAACAAACGAGAGACAGCCTCAGACAAGGGCCTGATCAAGCATACTTGTAGGCGAAGAGGGATGTTACTGGGGAAAGTTCTCTCCAAGTCTGGCACGACTACCTTGAAAGCCTTGTGTCCTCTCCCTTGAGACGATGCCTATAATTAGTTATCCAGCCAGGCGACCAATAGCTAAACAAGAAATATCTACCTGGTACGTCGTCCAGCGATCCGATGACCCCGCAGTGCCCTGCAATCCACACATCAGAGCGTCTAGCTAAGGTAAACAGTGCCTTGAGACGGCCGGTGTAACCAGGTGTGTGGTGCAGAGTTAACTGTCGCTCGTTTAAGTTTTTTTGTTGTTAGTACTACTATATAGTAGTAATATTGCTTCTAGCAAATCGCAGTTATCAGAGCGGCCAACAAGCAATAACGCCAGTGGCTTTGTTTGTTTATCGGAGGTAACCTTTTCGGCCAACGTAAACAACGCCCTCCACCCTCCACCCCGGGCCATGAACTACAATTCAATTTCAAAAGGCGCTGCCTATGTTCTTTTCCACTACCGCTCTTGTCGCCTTTCCCCCGCATGCCGCCTCAGCACACGACTTTTGTGACATTCCCGTGTTTCCATCCCCTACCAACCACTCAAGAGCCAGCTCTTACGATGAGACGCGTCACTGTCATCCATCACGAAAAGGGCGCCAGTCAGCAACCTGTCGTCCCAACTTGCATCAATTTCCACAATAAAGACACCGAAATGATATGCCGCACCCCCGGATGCAGTAATATAGTTATGCCCACAAGGACGGAAAGGGTGTGCGACAAAGGAAGAGGTTTGGACAGTTGCGTGCAACTGTCCCGACCGTTGGGGGGAGAAAGTAGTGGTACAGGTAGTGTCAGAGGACCTGTGCGAGTTGTGTGAACGGCGAAAGGGGGAGCAGGAGCGGGAGGAGATAGCCGGGATGGCTGCCTCGAAGGCTACCGAAGAGCAAGACCACCATGCAGACGGCTCGCACCCAGAGGTCGACAACGCTGGGGACGAAACCAATCAAGGTAAATAAATATATACTCACCTATAACCACCAATTCAAAGCCTCCCATCCTCAAAGTAGACCAAGCTAATTCATAATATGTAAATAGAAGAAAACCTCTAACGGCCCTATGTGATGAATGATATAGCGAATCTTCTTTAAGCCGGTTTGAGTCGGGCTTTAGGCGATCATTTTCGACTGTTTTATTTACCTGTATGCGGTAACTAACGAACGATAATGGGATTGAGATAATGGCGCGATGATAAGTTTCGCGTTTAGATTGATGGTGAAATTGCTATCTGGGTCAAAGTCTTGGGGAGAGCGAAGTGAGTTTATCAGCAATAAGCTAGTCATTTATTTTAGGGCAGGTTTTCCCAACACATATTTTGTACTTTTCTCTCCTCAGGCCCGCCCTCCCCCATACCATCGCGGCTGACACGTTAGTTGGACAGACAAGTAACTTAACCTTACTCATTTACCAAGCATGCTTTTATTACATGTGGTTACAGCTGATATTTGGATAGATAAGTCACATACAAATGTACAACTTTTATGTGCTCCCCGATCCTTAACCATTAGGTCAGCCAGCAACACACGACATAGGATCACTAGCCTTAGCCTCATCTTCGACTGGAGTTTGGTTACTTGAAATGGGATGAGAGAGAGAGAGAGAGGACAAACAAGCAAACAAACACGGGATAAAAGATGGACATATTTACTTACCCTTTTACTTGTTTAAGGCCGATTACGGTTCCTTCGGGGTTTCGGTCGCTTTTTTTTTTCATGCAGTTACTTTGCTATTTGTATTGTATGTACATAGAGTCATACACCTGCCTACTATGGGTGTTGTTACTTCTCATTCTGTTCTTCAAAGGTTAAGAAATATCGCGGTTTGTTTTTCTGTGTCTGGCTTTCCTCGCATATTAGACGGAGGTACAAACAATATGGTAATGGCGTTAGGAGGTCTAGATGCGTTGGGGAACTAATTGTCAACTTGGTCAGAGTTTGAAAAAGGGGAGGGAAGTGAGTACATTTGGGAAGGAAAGTCATGCATTTGAGCAGATTCGTTTGATTTTTATCAGGTTACTCAGCTCTCTATCGCACCCGAATACCTTCCTCACAACACTTTGTAGTCAGTTGAAGTTTGAGTGACTCCCTGCTACCGAGGAAATCCCCGTATATATAAAAGTATTTGGCTACGCGCGTTGTGTTCTATACTCTCAAACAATCAAATCAACCAACACCAGAGATACATAAAACTCAACACATCGACATTTCGTATCCATAGCGCATATCACCCACTCCTCTCTTTCTCCCTCACACACGGCACGACTACTTTACACGCAACAAAAGAAAAAAGAAAAAGAAGAACACAATGTGCGAAAGAAAGCTCGTCGTTTTCCGCTGCGACATCCATGGGTCCATCTACGGGGACCACGTCGTCGCCGACAGGATCTGGTGCGCCAGGGCCCGGCGGGCGGGGTCGTTCGGCGAATGCCCCGAGGGCGCCCGGGACACCGAGATTGTGGCGATTAGACGGTGCGGCACCTGCGAGAGGGTTGTCGGAGCTGGTCCTTGGTCAGAGGTGTCCGCCTATCCGAGCTGAGCCACCAGTCTCCGCAACGCAACGAGATGTCTGCATATAGGGAAAAAAAAGGGGTACTGAGGGATAGATAAGTGGACACCGAGCTTCGGGGTTTCCCAGGTCCCTCTATCTGTTATCAGTTCCTAGGTTAAAGGTGTCCGCCGTCGGTCCGGCTTTTGGAGTCACCGTGATGATACTTAACCTAGTCCTTGATCTTTATACTCCTTTTACATAGCTTGTTCATACCCTACCAAAAGAACTGCATCTTAGTCTACCTGATTGGATGTTGCGGGCCCGGCCTGTTGACACCTGTGAAGCTTGACCTTTGGTAGAATCTTGACGGTCTTGACCTACCTAACAGTTTCCACCACATTGAATCTTGAGCCTAGCAAATCGTCATGTAAACACCGAGTCGAAGTTACGGTGGAAAATCAAAAGAGACATGAGCATAAACGTGAACGTTCGCAACACACTGTGAGCCGCAATCGGGGTTGGCACGTCAGCTAAACCAATTCAGGCTAGGTACCCCAGAAAGAGGATGAGTCTAGCTATAATCGGCATAGTTTGGAATCATCATCAATCGATGAAGGGTGGCTTTACAAGCTGTTGACATGGGTTGTGTTGCATAGCATCTGCCCCCCCCCCCCCCCCCGCCCCGGGAGACCATCTGCCTGTGTGATAATGTTATTCATCGCGTATAATAACATTGCCTGACCTAGGTCCCTCATAGCGCCGCTGCCACGCCACTATGACGCTCAAGTGGCTCCTGGGCAGTTGATTGCACTACGTTAGGGATCATACGATGAAAAAAAACATTCGCACTTCTATGCGTCTCTCTCGGGGAGGTCCCCATGTTCGTGTCTCATGACCTCTCGTCCTTTGTTTCCAGCTGTTTGCTCGGCAGCAATGCGGTAGTCAACACACAGCCCAGAGTAACGCCACCTGCGAGGTAAAGAACGGCATTCTTGTTGCCGCTTGCGATATCTCCATCGCCACCCACGGAGGAAGCATACAGTTTCTGGGCTATCAGGGGACTAATGATCCCGAACAAGCGCCCCCAGAAGCTAGCGATTCCACACGCGCTGCCGCGCACCGAGGTCGGAAAGGCCTGTGGTGTCCAGCCATACAACACGGCGTTAAACATACTCTGAAAGAAATACTCGAGCGTGAAGAGGCCGAGGTTCTTCGCGACGCTGTCGACAGTGGCAAACAGGAAGATCGAGGCGCCCATGAGCCCCGAGGAGAGTGTCATGGTCCATTTACGGCCAATCGAGGGAATGCGGTACATGACCGCCCCGAGGAGAACACCGACAATACCCGGTGCGTACGTGTAAATGTAGGAAGCGTAGGTGAAGCGGAGAGATTTGGAGTTACTGCCGTTCTTGAGTGCGAGGATCTGAGGAAGGTAGACACCTGCAACGGCCCAGTCAGTGTCAGGACTCAGCAGTCGACAGGAAGTCGCTATATCCGATATCGGAAGTCATGAATCCAAAAGCACCTTACCCGCAACAGTGAACCCCCAGAAGTCAAAGATGTAGGTCAGCCACACCAACAGAGTGAGTCTGATCATCGGCCAGCCATTGAACAGCTGCTTGTACTCCTTGCCCGCGTTGGAGACCTTACGCGCCGAGGACGAAAGGAGCTGTCTAAGATCGCTGCCATCAGTCGTCGTGCTGACAGCGACAGCAGATGAGTCGTCTTTGGCGGTAAGCCGCTCGAAGTCTGCTAACGTCAGGTTGCTCTCTTTCCCGTTCGTCTTGGCGATCTCCTGAACAACCCGGACCGCATCCGCATCCCGGCCCTTGTATATGAGATACTTGGGAGTCTCGTGGAGCCGGAAGACGACTGTCCGCAAGAAGAAGACGAATAGAGTGATACCGCCCAATGTGAACAGGAAGTATCGCCATCCCATGTTTGACTCCCGTGAGCAACAACGAGCGCCAGGTTCGAGACCGGGCTTGAAGCAAGACGGCAATGGGTTAGGCTCGGAGAAATTGGGTGAGCATGACCGCGTCGGTATGAAGCCGAAGGCGATGGCACTGCATAGCACGACGCCCAGGGGCTGGAAGATGGAGAGCACTGCCAGAAGAAACCGCCTATTCTGTTGATTGGGTCAGCGCTTCGGCCGAGGGAAGGCTCATTCAGATGTCCGTCCTTCCTACCTGAGGAAGGAATTCCAGTGCGATGGTAGTATCGATGGGGATATTCCCGCCGACTCCGAACCCCACAAAGGCCGTCAAGACCAAGAACGTGGTGTAGCTGTTGGAAGCACCCAGTGCCAATCCAAAGACCGAGGAGAACAGACACGTCAAGTTGAAAGCCCACCGCCGTCCTAACTCATCCAGACATTAAATCATTAGCTTCTCGACAATAGGGCCGCCCGACTCCCAATGATCTCTGGAGCGACGAACCGATTATGTCCGTCAGGATGCCCCATATGAATGCACCCGCCGTGAGCCCCGCACTGAAACTGACGCTGATATTGCCCGTCTGCCCGCTCCCGAAGCCGAACTCTTGTTCAAGCGGGCTTAGAGCAAGTCCAAACGCCTGCGCCCACAGCAGGTCAATCAGGTACCCGAACCCGCACAGAAACCAGACTTCCCAATGGTATCTGCCCATGCCTATGGCGTCGATCTCGCGGTTGAGTATGACGCACTTCTTCTCCGCCAGCGTGAGCCCTTCGAGGCCTTCGACCGCGACATTTTCCACAGGAAGCGTGGCATCCTGGTGTCCTACTGACGGCTTTGGCGAACTCGGGGAAGACGGTGTTGAAGGTGCCATTTCCACCGAAATTCTCGCCTTTTATTTATGCGCTATCAATATCGCAAGCTGGTAACAACAAACGAGGTAACAGGCCACTGGGAAACACGCGCGAGATGGTTTATATATAGCACGAAAATGGTGCGACCTCCAAGATTCCTTTATGCGCACAGGGGCACGTGCTGCTGGGAATGGGACGGGGAAAAACTCAGGATGGCGATGTTATTGACTTTTTTTTCGCAAATTCGATAACTACCTACCTTACCTTACCCCTTGCATCCAAAAGGCACGAGTTGGCGGTTTTCAGATGCGTTCATCAAGCGCGTAACCTAAGGTTAAGGCTTTGTCGCAAGAAGGAAGGACCAGAATAGGGTTTCAGTCCGTCATTGTTCCATCGAAACATGTCATGGTCTTTTTTGGGGTCTTTTGGAACCCCCGATCCAGTAAACTGGGGATTACTTAGGTACCGATCTTGCTCTGGGAACAATGCGTGCGCGCTTTTCATTTCAAGCCACAAAAATCTTTAGCGGGTAGACAGGTACACATACGTAGGTCGGTACCGTGGTAAGGGAACGGACCGTCACTCTGTGTTCTACCATTCGATTAGTCATTCTCTGCTGTCCTCACCAATGGCGACGTTGCCCCTCGTATTTCTAACTCGTAGAGACCTTGGTAGATAGGTAAGCTTGCCGCACCGGCATGTAAGGGTGCGGTGCTTCTGCATCCCATTGGTGGCGGGCGAGTAGGTCGGGAGGGGGATAACGGCCCCAGGATTGCTTCTAACCCATTGGCAAACTTGCACCATAACAAGCGGCTACAGGTTCGGCCGTACTTGCATGTAGTTCCTGAGCCCATGATAGGGCCCCTTCACTGGGTGTGTTATGAGATCGTTCCGTGTGACACCGGGGTAGTTCTTCATCGATATGACACGTCAGTATATCGGCGCGGTGAGCTCCTATCTCGTGGCGCAATAGCTGCATTTCATGATGCGGGACTTCAATCAACCTGCCTAAATAGATGCGACTGCCTGTCACAAGACGGTTTGCACCATTGGAGAAACGAGTGTTTTAATTTCTTATAATTTTCGTATTCCCGGACACACATCCGCTTGTGTCATATCGTGTGCCGTTTCCTTACCGGGAACTTCACCTGCGACACGGTATTCTTATGCATTAGGCACGATAGATACATCAGACACGCAGTGAACGCCGAACGAAACAGAAAGTGTCAAAAAGCAATTCAACGACCATGCCACCCAACGTTACGTGATGATACGGCCAAATCATCACAACGCTATTTGAGTCCCTCGTCTCTTGTTCTGTCAACCCCCACAGCATCATGTTGATTTCGTCAATATGCCCCATCACCCTAGGGCAGTGGCTCGTAGGTGTTGTGCGCCTTTCGGTTGGAGAAGAGGAAGTAGACGATCATGCCGACGACGGGGAAGAGGAAGACGACGAGACACCAGATGAGCTTGTTGGGGACGGGACGGTTGGACTTGAGGACCTCGACTGTTGTGTTGTTGGTTTTGGTCAGCTCAAGTGTTCTATCTAACCTAGATATAGCAGCACGTACAAGGAGAGAAAGAGAGCAAGCTAGTTAAAGAGAGAAGGAGGAAGGAGAAAGAAGACGTACCAAAGACAATCAGATCCATGACCAGGACGATAAAACCGAGGATTCCGCCACCGGCTCCGTATTGCCACGGAGTTGCAGCGGTAGTCGTCGTCGCGACGGCATCGTCGGCGATGGGGGCGGCGAGGGCCCAGCTGGCCAGGCAGAGCTGGATGAGGAGATTGAGGACGACGGTGTGGAACATGGTCACTTGCTTGATTTGATGTTTGACGTTGATAGATGCGATATTGAGTGGGTTGGATAGGTATGTATGTATGTGTTATCTATCTTGGTTTCACGATTGATGGCTCACTAGGACAGCGAGTAGATAGTAACAAGATCTGTCTAGAAGGGGTCAGTAGGAAATTGAATGGTAGGTAAGTAATGAAGATGATGGCTGCTGCCTAGGTTAACCTCATCTGACCTAATCTGGGACTACAACGTACACTGCACTGCTCTGCTGTGCCTCTGCTGAAACGCGGAGACACGCAAGCACATTACCTACCTGCCATGCCCAAACTTGATTTGTCACACGCTCCAAAACACCACCTAGTAGATGATGTCATTGACACCAGCCACCCCGGAATAGATAACTTATCTGCGTCGCAAGACCCACTCTTAACCGTTCTCATCCCTGTCCTTCCCCGCCAAAAAGACAAGAGTCACAGACTCACAGCGACTGGGAGAATCGAGGTGAGAAGTCCGTATCATAGGCAAAGATGCTGTGGAGGAATCAAAAGTTCTATTTCATTGAGTCGAGTTGCTCCTTACCGATTCTTGGGAAGGGGCAAGTCAATCATACTCCTCATTGCTTTCAGTACTGAGTGCCGAAGAACCATCTGCTTCAAGCTGTGGAGATCTGAAAGAACACACACTTACGTTAACCATGTAGTCTAGCACAGCACCAGACCATAAGGAACCTGCAGTTGTTTTTATCTTCTTATGACTATCTAGAATAGAGGTACCCGTATCGATGCAGTGTTCCTATGAGACAACCGAGATTTAGCACAAAGACCTGGAAACGAAATGCATAGCTTAAAGGAGAGGCTGGGAAATGATGGCCAAGAGTCGAGACATGGTAGGTACAGTGGGCGTACTCCGTACTGCTTGCTGTACTGGAGCGGTGACAACCACGTCACGTCACACAATCGTAACCTAGCACTTTCACAACCATATCGAAACTTCAACCATAACCTCACAACGAACAGAATTCTGGTTTGGAAGAGAGCCAGTTACGTCTTCTCGTTTTTATTGTGGTTCGAATTGCGTGTAAAAGAAGTAGGAGTAAATAGATTACAAAAAAAAAAAGAAGCGAAAAAAAGGGGATAATTTCGCTATGGCCGCTGCAGTTGACCAACACCCCGGCGATCAGCACGAGATCCCGGAATATGAGACTCACGAGTCCTCCACATCGTTGAAAGAGAGGATCAAGAAACACTATGAGATAGCGTCGGACTACTACTATTCGCTCTGGTATGCCGACTCTTGTTAGTCTCACTTCACACAAAACACACACACACACACACATTCTCTCTCTCTCAACCTCATTGATATACCAAACACGTCGCTAACTCCTCTCACAATGGCAGGGGCCAGCACATCCACCACGGCTACTTCAAGTCCCCGGACGAGAGCAAGGAAGAGGCGCAGGTCAACCTGGTCAAGTACCTCCTCGAGATCTCGGATTTGCCGCGCGGCGCGAGGGTGCTCGACGTCGGCTGCGGCCTGGGCGGCACGTCGCGGCACCTGGCGCGCGAGCACGGCTGCAGCGTCACGGGCATCACCATCAGCGGGCGACAGGTCGAGATCGCGAAGCGGCTGACCCGAGACGAGACCACCCCTACTGGCACTGCAGACAGCGACGACGTCTTCACGTACCCCTCCTCAGGCGGATCCTGTCGCTTTGTCGAGCTCGACGCCGAGAAGATGCTCGAGTACTTCACTTCTTCTTCACAGGGGCAAAAGTTCGACGCCGTATGGATCTCGGAAGCCCTCTCCCACTTCCCGGACAAGCCCCTCTTCTTCCGCTCCGCGGCGGCCCTGCTCGTCGCTGGGGGGTCCGGTCGTCTGGTTATCGCGGACTGGTTCCAGGCGCCTGACCTGACGCCCGAGCAGGAGAGGGACGACATCCAGCCCATCGAGGACGGCATGTTGTTGCCGCAGCTCTGCACCGCGGCGCAGTACGTCGGGATGGCAGAGACTGCCGGATTGAAGGTGAAGGAGGGCCCGGTTGATATCAGTAAGGATGTTGCTAAGACCTGGTGCGTACTCTTTAACATCCTTTTTTTTTTGCTTTTCACAACTCCTCCTCCCTGATTCCCAATTGCGACTTTTTTTACACCTAGTGGGGCTTTCCGTGTTATATCGCCCCCTTTGCTCCCGCCCCTTGGAAGAAACTTTTCCCATTTTTGTCTAGGGCTTTCTAACTGAGTACAGGGACATCTCCTGGGGCCTGGTCGCATCGCCTTCGCTCTGGCTATTCGCCATCTCCCAGGGACGGGACGGGCTCGCGTTCCTCCAGGCCTTCCGCGCCATGAGGCGTGGCTACGCGAACGGGACTTTCCGATACGCCCTCATGTGCTTTGAGAAGCCGTGATGATAACACAACTTTTCCCATGCATGCATGACAAAGAAATTTCCTATTATTATATCATGATGTCTTGATACCTGACTTTCTGGCGCAGCAAGTAAGAATAGCGAAAAGCAAACATTTCCGGCTAGAGAGGTACTCCTTTTATGACTTTCTCAGTTATGGTAGTTGACAAGTGCACGCACGTGTATAAGAGGCTTCAAAAGATTGAACATTTTTGAAATAAATACAATTAAAGCTCAATTCCGAACGCCCAAGCTCACGCTCTCCCCATACCCCCCTTAAATCTTCGCTTCTCTTTACCGATCGCCCGTGTTAAGAGGGCTCTGGGGATCGAACACATCGGTGGTGATGAGCTCGGGGTACTTGACGTCGCCCTGCTTCAGGGCCTCTTCCATGACCTCCATGATCACGATGCTCTCGGACAGGGGCAGGGTCTCGCTCTCCTTCTTACCATCTCGCAGGCACCGGGCCACCTCGTCGGCCTCCCAGAACATGCCCATGCCGAACATCCTCTCCCTGTCGAGCGGGATGGGGCACTCGACGACCTCGACCTGGCCGTCCCCGTCCTTGCGCACGACGCGGTACTGCGTGGGCCGGTAGGCCGGGCCGGTGACCTGGATCTCGCCCTTGGTGCCCTGGATCTTGATGGCGGGGCCGCCGCTGTTCTTGCCGTCGGTGTTGGTGGCGATGCGCAGGGACGTCATGGCCACGCCCATGCTCTTGTGCTGCGGGAACCGCACGATGACGGTCGTGGACTCGTCGGCGCCGGTCCGGTACTTCTCGATCGCCGCGACCGTCAGGGGAGACTCCTTCTCCGACTCGGGCTGCAGATGGTACAGGATCTGGAACAGCCAGGTGAGAGAGTAGATGCCCAGATCGAGCAGCGCGCCGCCGGCGAGGTCGACGTTGACCATGCGGCTCTCGTCAGGGAAGGTGAGGTTCCCGTCTGGTGCGTCGTTGCCAAGGGAGTTGTCGGCTATGGAGGGGGAAAAATGAGCATTACTGGAAAAGACACGTGTTGCTGAGAGTGCTAACTAAAAAAAAAACAAAGAAAAACAAAGAAAAAAAAGAAAAAAGAAAAGAAACAGCAGAGCCATAAAAGAGACCAGTGTATAAAAACGAAGAACGGGGGCTAATAAAGCTCACCGATGACTCTGTAAACAGTCCCAATAGCACCCGACTTGACCAACTCCCTGATCTTGATGCTGAGCGGGAAGTACCTCGTCCAGACGGCCTCCATGAGGAAGACGCCCTTCTCGCGGGCCTTGTCGGCCAGCTTGCGCGCCTGGGCGGCCGTGACGGTGAAGGCCTTCTCGCAGAGCACGTTCTTGCCGGCGTCGAGCGCGAGCATGGCGTTCTGGAAGTGGTGGCTGTGGGGCGTGGCCACGTAGACGCAGTCCACGTTGCTGTCGGCCACGAGCTCGTGGTAGGAGCCGTACGTGTTGACGCCCTCGGGCGAGAGCTTCACCTTGTCCAGGAAGGCGGCGGCGCTGTCCTTGGACCGCGACGACGCCACCGCCACCACCTTGTGCGCCACGTCGCTGACGTCGCGAAGGGCGGGGTTGCACAGCAGGTCCTTGACGAAGCCTTGGATCCCATTTTGTCAGTTTCCTTCCAGAATTGACATCTTCTATGTCAAGTGCATTCATTTATTGGGGTTTCGTGTCACCTACACTGTGCAATATTGCCCGTGGCCATGATACCCCACCTAACTGTGAACGGTGCTTGCGCCATGGTGAAGAGTGATTCTATAGCAATCGATTATGGGAGGTAGGTTAGGTGGCCAAATTTCAAAGGGAGGAGAGAAAGCGCGAGAGTGTGCGTGAATAAAGGAGAGGTTTCTCTGACGGTGGTCTGATATTGTAAGTTAAAGCAACGTAGATGTCAGGAGAATCTCCAATTTGAAGAATTGGCGGGGGCGGGGTATGTACCTCCTATTCTATCTAGTGAGCGTGGCACAAACGGTGATATATATTCTGTACAGCCTATTCGTCCCTACCTAGCACATAGACCTTATGATGCCACCAAACCAGACTGGCCTGTATGCGAACTTACTATACAGAATGCTACGTACAAAAAAGACAACAACAGTATGACCGCTCTTCATAGGCATGCTTCGAAATCGCCCCTGTTACGTCCCTTCCACAATTCGGATGTGATCAATGAGGGGTCCGAGGGGAATATTGGTGGAGCTAAGCTAAGGTGAGTACAGTTGAGTGGGATGCGCCTTGCCTATATCGAGATAGCGGATGTACACACTGGGAATGTAGCATAGGATCCGGAGGACAATATACAGATGGCCCCGACCATAAGCTTAAGCTTTTCCGCAACACGAATATTAGAAAAGATCACACCCCTTTCCTTCAGGGGCTGACTGACTCTCTCTATCAAGTCAACATGTACGGAGTAGACACAAGGCATTTCCCCCGACACGGATACCAACCGGACCGGTGTCGATATAATAGCTTTTCGCTTGGTCAGACCGCCTGCCGCCGTTATGGACCTTGCCAGGTACATGGCCATATTGGTGCGGTGTGGCACACAACAAAGCGACTCTCACAAAACACCCTTGAATCGAAGCGCTTGAGCTTACTTGTTTTCAATACTGCATATTGCTGTAACAAGGCCTCAAAAATCTGTCACTTAACCTAGCACTCCAGCTTGAAGCCGCTATCCGTTTCATCCAACAATCACTGACCACGTAGTCAAATAAAGCAAGTATACGCGTCTAGACCATTGAAGTTCCTTTTCTTGCATATAGACAGTTCTAGTAGCTGTCGGTATTCATTTAACCATGATGCTACCTATATACGATACTCACATGTGCTCTGACCACAAGCATTCTTGTGACACATCGAATGCCCTACCTAGGCAATAATAAACATCCTTACCCCTCGTCCATGAGCGACAGTTGGTGCAAACAAAACTTGAACGCGAATCTACACAAAAACTTATCCGAGACACTCACAAAAACGTACACTGAAGATGCAGAGGCTCCTCTATGGCACGGCGTGGAAGAAGGAGGCCACGGCCGACCTAGTCTATAAGGCGTTAAAGGCCGGCTTTCGGGGCATCGACACGGCGGCACAGCCCCGGCACTACAACGAACCGCTCGTGGGCGTCGGTATCAAGAAGGCCATATCTGAGGGCATCGTGAAGCGTGAAGACCTATTCGTAAGTAGCAAGTAGTTGGACCCACCACCAAAGCCATACACAGTGACACCCCAGGGTCTCCAACCTCTCGCCCCTAGCCTTACTCACGTCCAATTCTAGATCCAAACAAAATTCACCCCAGTCGACGGGCAAGACCTAGACAACATGCCATACAACCCCAAGGACACGCTGGACAAGCAGGTGCACGCATCCGTGGCCTCGTCGCTGACGAGTTTCACCTTCGACTGCCCCGTCAATGCGTACATCGACAGCCTAGTCCTGCACTCCCCGCCCTCGTCTCACTTTGCGGACCTGCTGCTGGTATGGCAGACACTGGAGACGTACGTGCCGCACAAGATCAGACATCTCGGCATCAGCAACACGGACCTGCACGTCGTGAACCGGCTCTGCACGAGCGCCGACGTGAGGATCAGGCCCGCCGTGGTGCAGAACCGCTTCTACCCCGCCACGCACTGGGACGTCGACTTGCGGGCCTACTGCCGCGCCCAGGGGATCAGTTTCCAGACGTTCTGGACGCTGAGCGGGAACCCGAAACTGCTGCGGAGCGAGACCGTGCAAGAGCTGGCGAAGAGCGCCGGGGTCACCCCGCCCGTCGCCCTCTACGCCCTGGTCCTGGGACTAGAGGGCACCACGGTTCTGGACGGTACGACGAATGAGAGCCACATGGCGGAGGACTTGAAAGTGACTGAGATCGTTGACGGGTTTGCCCAGAGCGAGGAGGGCAAAGATGTCTGGCGTGCGTGCCTGGATGGGTTCAAGCGCCGGATTGGTGACATTGAGTAATGGGAACTTTCCTCATTATTTCTTTTTTGCAAAGGCCAGTGTCATGATCCCTACTACTGGTATTGGGAAACGTGGACCCAAGTGGGAAAAGGAAAACTCCAGTGTGTACTACCTTAAAAATTACGAACAATGCTTTACCTGTGTACTTTTTACGCTCTATCCTTTTTTATCCTAATTTAATAGATCGAACCACTCATCGAGAATCTCATGTCCTTATTTACCTTGAAGTTTTAACCCAGCTTTCACGCGAGAATGATGATGACGATGGTGTCAAGCTCAACTCAGGTTCATTAAGATGACTTACGTAAAATCCCCTGGTTGTTGTCATTGGCACGTATTTACTAACTGTAGAGCGACTACCTACACAGTACATGTATGCTATACTGAGTACGCATGTTACGCAAATACCACTATGATGAAGTTCTTCAGTCTAGGGTAGCTTCACCGCAGGTTGCTCCACTACACACGCCCCTCCACAAAATACATGGCGCTCCATCAAACATGATCACACCTTGTTCATCCATACGCAGATTCTTATTTCCTCCCTCACTCAATGAGATGAACGGTTTTATAAAGTGCTTCCTGCCGTACGACATGGAATAGTGAGACCACCTTCCCATCTATAGACTATCTTCCATCTCGTCTATCTATCTGATTCTTCAGATCCACATATATTCTGTACCACTTAATTCTCTTTTGTGACCTATCACAGAAAAAAGTACAAAGTGAGACGAGGAAATCAAGCTTGTTATTCTGAAACCACACTTGTGCCTCGACCATCTATCTGGGTGTCCGACTGGATTGTTGGAAGCTAGTTCGATACATCACCGAGCGGAACGGATCGCAAACCCCGGCCGCCGAGTAACCCCGCCTCCACTCACTTCACCTCACCTCACCTCACCTTCGGTATCACGTATCACATGACCACCTTGAGGGAGTGTGGTAAGATCACCAGATCCGGGGATCGGTGAACGAAACGAGACCGACACTGCCATCACCATTCTCCTTCCAAGGTACAGGGTCTGATCGGTCGCGCCCGGGGAACACTCCATTGGCATCCTGGACCCTTATTTGACTGCCATTATAACTTGGCAAGCGAGCAGGGCAGTCCGTCGGTTCGCAAGCAAAGCCCGCCTGCGATCTGTACAACGGCGACGGAGGAAAGAGGGGGGGCAAAAAGCAATAAGGAGGACATGTCGAGTCTCACAGGTTCGCATGGCGCAGCCAATAGCGCGGCCGATGCAGCAAAGGACAACACCACAACCACCACATCTCTCACCGCCACATCTGCTTCCATAGCAAAGAAGCCAGACAGCCACCCCGTCCGTGACGCGGCGGCCCAGTCGCCCGAAACGTACGAGCAGGAGCACGTGCATAGCGTGTACGAGTCCATAGCGGGCCACTTCAGCTCCACGCGGTACAAGCCCTGGCCATTCATCGCCTCCTTCCTGCGCGAGCGCGTCACGCCGGGCTCCGTCGGCCTCGACGTCGGCTGCGGCAACGGCAAGTACCTCTGCGTGCGCGAGACGCGCGACGTGCACCTCATGGGGTGCGATCGGAGCGCCTCCCTCGTCGCCATCGCGCGGGACAACGTCACGCTCGCTAGTAACCTGGAGGCCCCCGAGTCGAAGGAGAAAAAGAAAGAAGAACAAGACAAGTTCAAAAATGACGTCGCCGTCGCCGACGGCCTCGCGCTCCCCTACCGCCGCGGCGCCGCCGACTTCGCCCTCTGCATCGCCGTGGTCCACCACCTGTCGACGCGCGAGCGGCGCGTCGAGGCACTGCGGGCCCTCCTCGAGTGCCTGCGCGCCGACGGCGGGCAGATGCTCGTCTACGTCTGGGCGCTCGAGCAGAAGTCGAGCCGGCGCGGCTGGGACGCCGAGTCGGACCAGGACCAGCTCGTGCCCTGGGTCATGAAGGCGAATCAGAATAAGAAGAAGAAGCAGAACGCCGCCACTGCTGATGGAGACAAGGACAAGGACACGACGTACGAGCGCTTCTACCACCTCTACCGCGAGGGCGAGCTCGAGGAAGACATGCGTGCCGCCGGCGGCAGGGTCCTGGAGAGCGGCTACGAGAGAGATAATTGGTGGGTCATAGGCGCTCGTGCAGATGGATGAATCCTAGGTTAGGTTAAAAGTTCTGTATATACATATACATCATATCGAAAGATGGTCAATTCTATGTTTAAACCCTCCCCTCCCTTCGAGAAAGGCACAGTTCATGTTCGCTCCTCGCATTGCATTGCATTGCATGGCGTCGTTACTACTTCTTTCTTGCCTTCAACTCAAGAACAAAGGTCTTTTTTTTTTTCACTACATGTGATGGATGATTTGTCGAGGCGAATATTTTGGGGGAAAAAAAACCGTGCATGGTTGGGCCATCGATGCCGCAAAGCAAAGCAAAGCAAAGCAAGGGGGGGGAAACATACCCCCCTTTTTGGTGAGGATGAGGAGACACAAACCACAAAGCGGGATTGGGGGGAGCAGGAGGAGTAAATTTGGGCCCCAGGTTCATTAGTTTAGTAGATTACATTACATTACCTTACATTACATTAACGGTCCCTTCTGAACTAACAGAAAAGGAAAAAGGAAGAAGAAAAAACAAGCCTTTAGTTGTTGTTCCATTATTCATCCCGTCATTACTTAAGTAATGATACTTAACCTTAAGTTACTGGATTAACAACCCACCAGCAAGGGATGCCCAAGAAAGATCTAATCGGTAAGTAATGTAAAGCAAAAAAACAAATAAAACAAAGGTATCATCATACCAGCGCAAACCTGAAAGAAAGAGAAAATAGAAGAAGAAAGAAGAAGAAGATATCAAGAAGAAAAAAGAGTTTACCGTCGTGTCTTCATTTTCATTTCGACCTTAACTCTTCCAACCTTGTGTGTGTGCGTTTTTTTCTTCCCTTCCCTTCCTTCCTTCCTTCCCAGTGCCCTTTTTAATTGTTGTGATGCGGTTAAACAAGAAAAACAACCTAAATCTCTTGCTCTTTCCCGCTGACCGTATTCCCTCCCATGTCCATGCCCTTGCCCTGCTTTCAATGACCTTCTTTCGATGCCCAAATGGGAATACGCCCAACTTCTAAAACGGGTAAGATGTAAAAAAAAAAGAAGAAGAAGAAAGCAAGTAGCCCAACCGGTTTTGTAATGTTTTTTCGTAAGACATGTATGTGCGAAGAAGAAGAAAAAATGAATACAAGTTTGGCAGCTCCCATAGCACCACTACATAAAACCACACGGTTGTCGCCCCTGTTACTTACTACCGCAACAATCTGGAAAGGCCGACGAGATGCGGAAATGGTGCTAGGTTTGACGCGGTATGGTCAGAGAGTGAGTGGGAGAGAGGCGGGGGCGGGAAAAAAAAGCCAAGTACAGCCATAAGCCTTTCTGGAAATATTCCTTTCGCGTAGCCGGTTGTTGGCTGGAGTCTAGAAAAATGGATCGGCCAGGGTGTAGATTAGGTAGGGTAGTCAATGTAGGCGAGCGCTTGGGCGAGACCCATGTCTGTTACTCGGCGCGCGTTTAACGTCCAATGGGTGGTGACACGGCATAGATCCGACCCTGAGGACCGGGTCGAAGGGCAAAGGCGCTGAGAAGTACTTTGCGTTGGGCTGCAACTGCAAGCTGCGCATCATCGAACCCAGTGGGTGGTGCGAATGTGCGATCAGGAAAACGAGAACCTCGAACTATCACGTATACCCCCTTTTCGGCATTCTCCAAGTTACACTGTATCTTCTCTTGGTGTTGGTTCGCCTCCTGCCTCCTCCCTTTTGCATCCCCTCTAACTGTCTTCGTTTCTTTCTAGCAGTCCCCAGACTCATTTGATTTCTTTAGAGTACTAAGTAGCAAGCTCTCTGCCAGCCGTATATGTGCTGTAGAGCAAGTCCAGGAGCGGTGTCTATCGGGCACTCAGGCGCCATGCTCCTATTTTGTCTGTCGGAAAGCATAGGTTGTGTGCTGTTACTTTCTGGGCAATTTGCTAGGGGGGTAAAGCAACCTCGCCCTTGCTACAATATGTGAAACTGAAGGCAGAAATAGAACAGGTCGGTCTGAGGAGAGGGTCTTCCCTAATTTCCTGGCCAGGACGAGTTATCCTACCCTCAAAAAACATGATCTCGTATCGTATTCGTATAACCACATGAAAGATACTACTGGCCCCGTCCCAGACGCTCAGTATGGGCAGGCAGTAGGTAGTGTACCGAGAACCACTCCCCCGAGACCCAGACGCCAGAATGTGTATTAACTCCGCGCTATAAAATTCAATCCGCTATGCGTGTTTCGTGTTTTCGTGTCCCATATCTCGTGCTCTTTTTCTTCTGGCCTGTGTCCATCCTAAGGCAGTCGGCGGCGTGGTGCGTAGTCGTACTCTGACGTGTGTTCGTGGTGTTTGCGTCTGCTCGGTTCGTAATGCAGGGCCTCCGGGCTCCGTCGCCTTTTCGAGCCGCTAGTGCCCGTGCCCGAACTGAGCCCTGGGTCGACAGATGGGTATCCTAGTTGTGGCATGTACGGACCTGGGCTTGCTGTCGCACTGTGAACTGGGCTCGCGCTGGGGACCCCTACGGAGTAAGCCGGCGTACTATAGGGGCTAACGCCCGTTGTAAGTTCTGCCACGCTCGGCAGAAGGCCGGGCCGTGCGGGTGGGTTTTGTGTCTGGATCGGGGCGAGAGGGACACCGGCACTGGGCGGATGGGGATGCGAGTGCAGGTGCGTGTGCGGGTGCGTGTGCGGGTGCGTGTGCGGGTGCAGGTGCTGGTGCGGGTGTGGGAAGCCGTAACCAGCATCGAAATGATGTTCGGGCGGTGGCGGGAGATGGAGAGGTGGCAAACTGTCTCTGCGAGATGCTGCGAGATGGCGGCCTTGGGGAGGCCCGGCTGTTCCGCGGCCGTAGCTTCTCGTGTGCCCGACCTCTCGCAGTCCGCCTTGAGAAGATTGCTGCCCGTGGCGCGATGAAGCTCGAGGACCCCCATGCGCTGTGTCTAGTGATTGGGCAGACAAGGAAAATGGCGTCACCCCGGCGCGTCGGGCCATGTCTTGCTCCCCCAGCTGCCAGTGCATGGCCTCTGCGGCACGCCACGGAATAGCCATCTCCTCAGCCACCTTTGCCCACATTTCGGATTTAAATCTGATTTCGTGAGTCAGTGCCTGTATACATGCCAGGGCAACAACGCCTCGTCCTCGTCTGTTGATCCGCCCTGACTTCGCTGCCTTGGATGAGTAGGGCAACGGCCAGAGACTCAAGAGAGAGGGGGTTTTTCGTTCCTTTCAGTGACTTACCTTTCGTACAGCCTTGCCAGCTTGTTCTTCCGCTCCTCGTCCCACTCGCTCCTCCTCTCGAGGTAATTTTGGTAATGTAGACGGCAGCTTATGGCGCTCCGACCTGGGAGTCGCTTTGAGATATCCTCCCACTTCATACCCCTGCCCCGCAGATCGATGATGAGCGTATCTTCGTCTGCCGACCACTTGCTCTGCTTTTTGGCCGGCGGGTCCGACGTATGGGACGCTGCCACACCGCGCTTGCCGACCGCTCCTGCCACCATAGAAGCTACGCCTCCGCCTCCTCCGTAACGGGGAGGAGGAGGCCCGGCGTATGATAAGGGCCCGTAGAACGCCGTCGCCGTAGCCGTTGTGCCCGTAAAAGCCGATTCCGTTGTGGATCGATACTGCTGAGATGGGGGTACTGAGGACTCATTTGAGTCGGAGGGCTTGAGTAGGGAGGCGATATCCACGATGGCGGTAGTTCCCCTAGACGATCGTTGCTAGACGAAGAGGAACCCACGGTCAAACAACCACCCGGCCGGCATGCGCAATGATGTGATGTCTCGCCGTCCCTGTCTCCCGCTGATTTCTAGCTTTTTGCCTTCAGGGGTGGGGTGACTCCCGGGCTGCTTCCTATCTGGTCTCTCTATTTGCTGAATTAGGGTCGTCGACGAAGCAATTTTTGAGGAACAGTTCGTCTCCTTCTTGCGTCTGGGATTAGATACTGGGCACCGGTTTCAAGAGGGAAAGGAAACAGAAAAGAATCCAGGAGGAAGTATGTAGCCAGGGAATAGACGAAGAGCCTGTGCAGGAGTCTGCCTAGGCATCACAGAAGAACCCCTGGATTCTTGGGCTATGGGATACGCTCAGAGGTAACCCAGACACTGTCAGTGAAGCGTGGCCGTATCGCTAGCAATTGTCATGATGATTGGGCGCGAATTAACAGGGGACCGGACCAATAGAAGCACTTATGACGACCCGAGAGTTTTTGGGACAGCAAGGCGGCAACAGAAGGCGTTAGTACGTCAGTCAAGCTGGGATTGTCGTCAAGGGGTATAGACTAGTCAACAGGTGAGACTATTCCAACAACAGCCATGATAATCTAGGGAGTGCTTCTTGGACGAGAGAGTGTCACGAAAGGGGCCACGTTAGGTGTGCAGCCCAATTTCGACATTAAAATAAGAACGTGCGGAACAGCACGTCTAGGAGGATACATGAGTACTTGTGCATGTGGTCGTGGTGGGGGGAGCGATAGCTAGGGCCCGGATGAAGGAGAAAGCCTCGAAGTACATGCCAATTAGATGACAATGGCAATAGTAGACCTGGCATGGCGAGTACAAGGTGAGGAAGTCCAAGCGGACAGACAACGAGGGAGATGGGGGGGGGGGGGGGGGGGGGGGGGGGGTGCCTAAAAAAGAAATCCTAAAAAAAAAAAGGTTTGATAAATGGGGTCCGGAGGGTCCAGAGGCATTGCAGAACCATGTTTTTGATTAGGTGTT